>JANHAO010001008.1:0-35734 GCA_026873985.1 Saraca asoca
TGACTTTCATCCATGCCTTTAACCAATCTGGATATGGGTAATGAAAGGATTGTATCATGCATAATGTGTAACACGTAATGTGTTTAACACACATTGAGATCATTCACATATAGGCTCATCACCTTGAAGACTCCTACCGTGAATTGGGTAGCTATAATGGCTTGCTAAAGTCCACTTATAGCTTAAAGTCCAATTGATTAATTTGGAAGAAATTAATATGCTTTCAAATGATTTGAAGGGCATTTTAGACTTTTGACAACAGATCGGGGGCCTACTGGATCACACGTATAACAGGAAATAATATGACTAATGATATGATTAAATTTTAGACACATTTGATATCCAGGGGCTAAATTGTAATTCGATGAAATTGCTTTGGGGCCAAAATGAAGTTATGAAAACTTTGGGGCGATTTTGTAATTAATGAAAATGGTTTTCCCTTACCCTAAACGGTGCTGTTTTGGCTCAAGGAAAGGCAGCAAAAATGATGTCGTTTCATGCTTCCCCTTTACCCATATTTGTGGCCAACTTTTCACAAAACAAGAAGAAGATTTTCAAGAAAATGAGAGGCCATTTTACGGTGAGAAACCGAAAGGAAGAAGGAGAAGAAGAACCGGAAAAGTTCCAGCCTTTGGCACTTATTTTCGTCCTATCCGAGCTCCCATGCAAGCTAGCACTTGGAAAAGAGTTCTTGAGGCCATTAAGAGGATTTTTCTGATGTGGATCACCGATAGAGATAGTACACTTGGACTGCTTAGTGACTCAGAAACATCCTCTTCTTCCGCTGCTTGAGCTGGACTAAAGGTTAGTAAGCTCTTCCTTTTACTCTAGATTTGATCTAGGCTGTTTTAAGACCTCACACCAATGGATCCTTGGGGGGTTTGTTCAGCCAAGAGAAGGAAAATTTTTGAAATTTTTAGCCTCCTCTCCCTTGTCTTGGCCAAGCAAACCTTACAGCTGGGAATGTAAAAGATCAAATAGTCCTATCAGCATGCAAAAATTAAGTAGTCACCTAGCATATAAAAGACTAAGCAGTCCCCTTGACTTGAAAAAGCTTGAATAGTCCCTTGGCATGAAAAGCCTAA
Source organism: Saraca asoca (assembly GCA_026873985.1). NCBI lineage: Eukaryota > Viridiplantae > Streptophyta > Magnoliopsida > Fabales > Fabaceae > Saraca > Saraca asoca. The sequence continues at coordinate 1,086 of JANHAO010001008.1, forward strand.
GTAGTTCCTCGACATTTCAAGTATAACAATTCCTTAATACTTAAACAAGTATGATGAATGATAAAGCAACTTACAAACAAAAACATTATTAGAATAAAAATGAATAACCCATTGGAGGTTGACGCAATATTGATTGACCAGTTCGAATTTGAGCGATGAAAAGTAAAATAATGCAAGAAAACGGACAAACCTTTAGACATCCTAGGAAGCACTAGCAAAATTAACAAAGTAAAAGGCCTGTTGGAAGCCAAAACATGAAAACAGAGCAAATAAGACGATAGAAAGTCGAGCAACCACACGAGAAAGTAATATTCAATCAAAAAAGGTTATAAAATGAACAAAATATATCCTGTACAAATAATTGAAATATAGAAAAACAATTGGTTAAATCCTAAATATTTTTATTTTGATCAACCATCCTTGCAAATAGCCACTCATTAGCTAGCACAGGGATATGAGAAGTTACTTTTGGTCAAATGAAGGCGTATGGGTGCAAAGAGGCAAATGAAATAACCCAAAATGAATGACCATTGGACTATGATTGGTCGACCTTCCCAAGTGCAATAGATCATCAGAAGGTACGAATTCATATGGCTAAAATCAATCTACTGGGTCAGGGTGTGACAGGTCAACTAACTTAGTAGAGAGGTCAATCAACCTATGTTCATACTTAGCACACCAATTAAAGAATTTGGTCAAACAACTAGTTTATATCACAGCCGGCAAGTACAAATTTTGCAATAAATCAAACCATTAAAAAAGAAATGGCCTAAGATTACGATCAATTGACTAATTCGTAACATTGCAAGTGAGACCAAGTCCTTGCAATAGAACAAACCACTTGAGGACAACAAGCCCAAGAGACCTAGTGCCACGGTCAACAAGCAAGGCTTCAAGTCAATTACAAGTTGATTGACTTGGCTTGATATGGTAGTTAGTCCTACATAATTAAATAAACCCTAAAAAATCCTTATATAAGCCAACATGCTGAAGGACATGCATTAATGGTGTGAATATGTCATTAACTGGAAAGCAAGATTCTTGCTCACTCCAATGATATGTCATAAACACGTAAACACTCTCAATTCGTCTAAAAGCACAATAAATGGTGTGATCGACACCCATGTAAATCCCTAGGTATCATTCTTACTCAATTCTTTCACACTACACATACTAAAATGCTACTTTTAGAATTAACATGAGCGTCAGAGTGCACTGTTGACCTTGTTACCTGTGCAGATCACTTCACCACCGCGCTTGACTCCTCTCTTTCAATCTATTCCAATTGAAGGGTTTCACATATCAGCATGTTCATAAATAATATCTAGCTTTCTAAATCACGGACATATGACCTTACTCTCAATGACCTCTTAGTAAGCTTTATTATCATAATTTATTCTTGACATTAAGGCATATTAAATCATCTTCTAATAATATAAAACAAATAAAGCCTTTTTTATTTTTGATACCAAGCTTTGAAATTTCTGAATTGTCTTAAAAGATTTGATTTTTGCATCATAACAAAAGTATTATTTGATTGGAAGAAAGTTTTATGAGAAGTGCAACTTCCAAGAAGTAGAGTATGATTGTGTTGTTTGATTAGCTATTAACTAAAAAAATGAAGGAAGTAGTTTCCCATGAAATTCTATTTTCTATAAAGCATGGAAAGTTGCTTACTTATCTCTTCCTAAGTAAGAAAAACTTTTTGTGCTTTTAATAAAATTGAAGAGTGTCATTTTATTTCATGATCAATTTTTTAATGATAATTTGCTTAATGACAAAAGTATGTTTTAGTATTTTCAATAATACTTATTGAGAAGTTCATAATTGAACCAAACATAATACAATAACTTATTTCTTAGAAGGTGCTATTTCCTTACCGTCAATCAAATAGTTTTCAATATTTTCTAAAAAATTTACAAGAAAATTTGGGCATGTTTGGAAGTGTTTTCAACTGTTTTTGTTTATTATTTTTTAAAAATAATTCTAAAAACTATTTTTTTAAAAGAATTGAACAAAAAACTTGTTTGGATGTATATTTTGATAACAAATGTTTTTCTTATTTTTGAAAAAAATTGAAATATATTTATTATTATTTTCAATTTTGTCATTAATGAAAATAGGTGTTCTCCTTATTTTTTAAAAAACTTGAAAATAATTTTACACAAAAATAAGGAAAACTAATAAATGCTATTTTGTAAAAACTATTTTTTTAGTTATACTTTTACAAGACAGTTTTTTAAAAACAACTCCTGAAAATAATTTGTCAAACAGATTTTTTTGTTTCGTAGAACAAAAACACAAAAAAATAAAAAAATTATTTTCCAAAACAAAAAAACAGACTGTCAAATAAGCCCTTTACTTCTTAAAAAATTCAACTTCCTGTAGAAAATTATTTCATATGTGAACCAAATCACCTCAAAATCATAGATGGGATTTACCTAGGTTTTAACCTTGATGTTGAATCTTGATTGAGCTTGTGTGCTTTGAACATAAGCTTTCTTTGTATGAGTTAAAAATATATCCACATCCATTTCAAATGCATTACAGTAATTTAGAACAACTAGCCGAATAAATCCTCAAGAATTGATGCAAACTTATCATTGTCACTTTAAACATTTTACATAATGTCCTGTAAAATAACTGGTAAAAGCAACAATCAGTTATAAATCCAATAACTGATAAAATACAACAGTTGTATCAAAGATCAAATTAATATTCTTAAAAAACCAAATATTAAGCTAGCCTGTTTGCCAAATGACACCAATAACTAATGCAGGATCCCCGTAGCTTTGGGAGACTGCCAAAAGCCTAAAATAGTATCCTTCTTTGTTTGGAAGTGTAGAAGGCAGATTGAGATCCTTTTGTAGACACCTCTTCCCTCTCCATGCAAAAATATCATTGAGTTGTTGAAGAGATCACATTCGGAGGGTCTGAGCAGAAGCACAATTAATGAATGCAGTGAAACCATTCAGAGCTAGATCACATGCTTCTGTCCAAATTAAGCCTTGGACCGCCTGAATCCAAACCATATCTCATAGTGATTAAATAGCAAACTATCATGCGTATACTTTCCAATATACTCAAGCCCCAAACTTGTAAGCCTCTTCGCGCATTCATCTCCTCCCAGCCGAGAACAAAACTTAATATTATGTGATACAAATATTCTTCCATTGTAAGGTTTCAATCTAGATGCTAACCTCTCCAGTCCAACCCACACAAGCTTATCAGGCATATGAAGAAATACAGCACTAGCATAAATCAGATCATACATGATTCCAGAACCAAACTTACTGAAATCCATGTCTTCCCCCTTCACAATCAGAGGCCGTTTGGATAATAGGCCTTGTGAAGGCAGTTCATACCGAAATGCAGCCATGAGAGATAGCTCATCTCTTTCAAGGCAATGGAAGTGTTCCGGCTTTAAGTACCGAATGAAATGCAAGCCAACTCGGAGTGTACCACAACCTATCTCTAGGACACGTGAGTCTGGTTTGAGCTTAGTGGACTGAGCAAGAAATTCAAAGACATCTCTTCCACCTGCCCAAGGTTCACCATAGTTGCTATGGTGCTCTTCAACCAGCAGCTCACCAGGGCAAGGCAGGGCTGTGTGGTTATCTGCTTCAGGTCCCTCATAGTGTGATATGCCCTTAAACCTGTACATGGTAGAATGACTATAATCAGCATAAGGCATTCATTTTCAAACAAATTGGAATTAGGAATTGCAAGCAACGCTCAGAGTGTATACATGAACAAATAGCTATAAAATGTTATGCACTTTATTGAGACGCAAGGACAGATAGAGAGCAGTTCTCAAGTTAAAAGACATCTCAAATCAACATGAAAGAAAACAAAAATTCCATTCTATAGAGTGTTGTAACCAAGATGCACATCAAACTACGGAGAAACAACATAGCTTTGAATTACGTCATGTGCTTTTAATTCATATAACCCAGCCCCTGTTAAAAATTATCAAATCTAGTCATTGAAACAAACATTAGATAGAGGAAAACCATATGAGGGAGCCAATAAAAGTTTAAAAGTGGGGGCAATGTTTGGAATACATTCTCACAATCAGACAGAAATTCTGCAAGCAAAATTCAGTTTGCAGCCTGAAACTCCAATTTCACTCGTTTTCCATCACATTCAATCATTTTTTTTTTCTTTTTTGCCGTCTCGTGCACATTCTCCGTTCTGGCCCTCTGATTATTTCTGGCTTGTAGTATGCTGCTTAATGGTTCTTCTTTTTCTTTTTCCCTTTTTTTTCCTAGAAGTTAAAAACTTTTAAGGATGCTTATGATGCTTCAACAATTACACAAGCAACCAAATCTTCAAATCCCAACCAGGAATAGTTAAGCACAACACAAATTAAAACAGACTAAATTAGCTAAAATTGAAAAAGTAAGGGTCTTACTGTCTAAGATCCTCCAGTTGCTGAGCCCTAGTGCGAGGGTTAATACCCTTGCGGAGCACATTGTCATGCATGTGAAGCCCATTCAGTTGGATCTGATCTCTCACCCAACCCACGTCCTCCTTCGTTGTCAACAAAGGAGAATTTTCATTCCCCAAAACGGATATGCCACTATCGACACCGCTAGCGCTGGAAACGCCGGCATTAGAAGGTGAAGGGCAAGAGAAAGAAGAGAGAGTAGACAAGAGGAAGAACAGGAAAATGGTGGCCACTAGAGCAGATAGAACCAGCATTGGCACTGTTACCACTATGCCCTTTGGCGTCGCCGGCGACGCTGACAGCGCCATCTGCGACCCCACCACGACTCTCTGAGCAGGGTGGCAGGAGATCAATGGTGGCGATGAGATGCGAGCTTGCGAGAGGAGAAGGGTGTTGCTCACTCACAATAATGTCAACGACAGCGTTTCATGGTTGGCAAGGCATCTTCATTTCTTTTTATGGGCCATCTTTTAGGTGGAATTTGGAAATCTTTCTATTGTGGTATCTGATGAGAATGTCGTCTTTTTATGTGGCGCATTTCATGGGGTTCCTATGTGGCCAAGTTATATCATATAACATGATCCATGATCAACATGTTTGGTTTCTTACGTGGCATTATGGGTTATTAATTACAACAAGAAAGATATTAAACTTCAGATCTTTTGGTTTCTTTCATGCTGTTTGATTACAATGGTGCCTTCTTATTATCCCTCTTTGGGATGTTAACTGTGACATAAATTTGGAATTAAGCTTCAAGGTGCTTTTTATGAGACTGATTTTTTAATAATTAAATTAAGATATAAGTTTTTTACATAATTTTTTTATATATTAGTTCTTTTTTTGCTGTAAATATATTAGAAGCTGTATAAGTATGCTGCAACAATTACTAAATCAAATAAGGTGAAGATTATGCTAAAAATAATAGGGCAAAAATGAGTTATAGATTGAATAAAATAAAAATGACTTGACGAGTCAACCTTCAATTAAATTTCGAAAAAAAAAGTATATGCAAGTGGCACGCTAACAAAATGTGATTTTTTTTTCCTATTTAACCATAAAGAAATTTGAATTTAACGTGGCCAACAAATTATGCCATCCTTTTTGTCAAACTATCTATCTTAAGTAAGAATTGAAAACAGCGTTGAACTTGTGACACCAAATTTTTTCCTGGCATCCCATCTTTGTTGACTCACCCTGTTCGGGGAGAAGCACAACGACGCCGTTTGGCGCGATTCAGGGAGCAAACCTTTTAGGGATCCAAAAGTACATGGTCATTTGCACAAATTCCACAAATTCGATCCGATAGAACCCACTGTCGCTGCCTTCACTCAACAAAGGGGCTGGGTTGTTGCTGTAAGCCGTTCGATTAGTCTTCATTGAAGTGAAATCTGAAGAAAAGAACTAGATTTAAATATTGTTCCCATTGATATTCTGCTGTGCCGTCGAAATTTGCTGTACGTATTCGTTCTCTATTTCGTATGAGTTGCCGTAGTATAGTTGTTAAAAAAATGAAAACGCTTGAAAGAGCTGAAGCTATATATATTTTAGAATCAATTGGTTAAGATGGTGAGAACTCAGAAGACCATTAATTCATCTCATACGATGAGACAGCACATTCCTTCTCACATTGAGCAATGACTGGCTGAAGAAATTTTCTTGTTGTCCTAGGCAAAAGGTCAGAAAACAGGTTCTGTCATTTAAAACCATTCATAATGATAGTTAGGTCTCAGTTACGCGGATTGAAGTTTAAGACTGCTGGCTAGTACATATTGCTGTGGTCTTATTTAAGTTGCATAGATCACATTTCTGGCAGCTTAGTGAAACTCGTGAGAACCACTAAGGTACTAAAAAAAAAACAAGAACAACAACTAATTCATCAGCTAATATATTTCCGAAAAATTGAAAACTAAGTGATAAGGTTTTGTAAAATCTTCTAAGTTCTTTGAGCTCAATTTTATAGTACATTTCTAGAACCGGAATATTGGTTTGTATGATGTAAACTACTGGAAGACCATACATCTGCGATTTTGGGCCTGTAAAATTTTATTTTTTTGGGTCAGGGATGACGGTTAGCTTATACATTGCTACTTTTGTGAAGAATTATAGGCGCAGGCCATAATTGGTTCAGGAGTTCCTCTCTTGTCTCTATGCATTTGTGGAGTTGTGATTTTTCCTTTGAGAGTTCTGCTAGATTCTATGCCTTCTTTGTTTGAAAGATAGTCATAACCTACACCAGCTGAAATCTGTCTTTCAAAACACCCTTGGAACTGTCCCTTAATAGAGTTTCTTAGCATCATCATTTTTGTTATAAATTACTGGATTTGATGAACAAAATGTTAACTATCTATTGTGGTTGGTGGTTTATATTATTTATATTTATATGTTTTATTTATTTTCATTGGGTTATCCACTGGTAACATTGTTAAAATTTCGAAGCACCTAGATATTTGAGATCGAGTTATTGGGTTCAGTTCGGTTGTGTCTGAGGCATTTCTTATACATTGCCTGCGCATGTATGTGTGGCATGCGTGAATTATTTGAAGTTTTAGGGTCATATGCTTGAGGCATGCTGGTTGATCTGTTGTTCCGAAGAGTAACCTAATGTTAGGTGGTGGATCTATATTTGATTCTATAAACCAGTTATTCGATTGAGATTACTGCCTTCCATCTTGATATACACTTGGCATGTGACATATGCATGACTGAAGCAATTTATTTATTGGTATACTGCATTTTTCATTTTCTTTAATTAATTTCTGGATCTACTATTTATGCTATGGGATTCATGTGATGTCCCAGTTTCCGCAATGCACCGTGTGGGTAGTGCGGGGAACACAAACAACTCAACTCGCCCTCGTAAGGAGAAGAGATTAACTTATGTGTTGAATGATTCTGATGACACAAAGGTGAACTGGTCATTTCTTGTTTTACTTGGTCCAGCAAATGGTCTAACTGTCACTGTGTCATAGTCTTTTCTTGTTATATAAATTATTTGCCCTTCAAATTTGTGGCTGTGGTGTAAACCTTTCAACTGCTTGACACTGGTTGGCTCACTTTTAAAGGTCACACATATGTAATTATTCATTAATTTGATGAAAATAAATATATCTTTTAGTATTAGCCCCTTTAACAAGGTATGCGTGTCCGTGCATATAATTTAATATTTTCTTATTTTGTATGTTCTCCCACTGTATCACCTTTTGATTATTCAAAGCCTCATTTGTAGTTTTTGGACATTAAGGTATCTGAGTCCTTTTCTTCATAAAGTTGTCATATTATATTTTTTTTTTCCAACCCCAAGCATTTTAGTTCAAAAATTAAAAGTATTCTAATTTTAAATTTGTCTGTCTGAAATTTGTTCCCTTTCTACAGCATTGTGCAGGTGTAAATTGTTTGACTGTACTTAAGTCCTCAGTATCTGATGGATCTGATTGCCTCTTCACTGGGAGTCGCGATGGCACGCTAAAACGATGGGCACTGGTTGAGGACACAGCAACATGCTCTGCGACCTTTGAATCTCATGTGGATTGGGTACTTCTTTGATATTGTTCCTTTTTCACTTTTTTAAATATCTTTTCTTCCCATTTGTTAGGTTAGTTGTGATCTTGCCAACCTTTCTGAGCCTGAATCATTTTTTAAATTTTCAAGAAATTTTTTATTCTCAAATTACAAATCAAAGCATCATCGGCATTTTTTTCTATGTGCTATGTTGAGAGGGAGAGATAGAGAAGATATTATTATGAAACTGTGCTCTACAATGAGCCAAGCATGTGTATTTATAATGAAGATGTGTACAAGAAATAGAGTTCTAAAAGGAATTTAATAGTTCTAGACTTATCATTTATCCTAACCTACAAAGGCCCATCACTTATCCTATGTAGGCTTATCACTTTAACTAATCTATTCACTAACACTCCCCCTGAAGCTTCTAAATTAAGCTTGTAACATTAATTTTGAACTTTAAAAAATAAAATATAATAAAAATAATTATAAAGAAAACTTAAAAAACTTCAGAGTGCACGAATGACTTGTAACAAACATAACATGTGAACAACTCCCCCTGAACCAAACACTCAAACCCCAAAAACGACGCCAAATACTCTGTAGATACAACTCCTAGAAGTTGTCAGCCAACTACTCTTGGTTGCTCCCTCGACCTTCTTCCAGTTGTTCTTCTCGGCACAAGGTACAAGTGACAGAGTTTCTAGAAATCTTCTGCTAGCTTTCCCTGACTGCTCCCTCAACTTCTCCTAGCTGGTCCTCTAAACCACCAACAGCCTTGGTTGGAGTCACATCAAACGGTCACCAACACCCTTGGTTGAAATTACACCAAAACAAGAAACAAACTGCCAAAACAACCACAAACCAAATTGCTCCCAAACTATGCCAGTTGCAGCCAACCACCACAAATAAGGCACACTGCCTTACAACTTTAACACATCAAAGCAAGAAAAAGCCTACTTGAAAGCCAAAATACCCAACAAAGCCACTGGAATCCACATATTGTTCTACCATAGTTCTCACACAATGGCCAAACAGTCCCAAAACAACCAGTTTAGCTCATCCAAACACCTCAAACAGAGTCAGTTTTCAACAGCACCACCAGCCTCCACAAAAGAATTACCGAAACTACCAGTTTGAAGGAGACCAGCCACCTTGAACTGCTTGGGACATCATAACCTGACTTGCAGAGCCAAACAACAAAAAAATAATAAAAATGCAGAACCAGAACCACCCAGTCATACAGAATTGCCAGTAAACGTCACCTCTGACCCCCCAGAAACTGGCATCAAAGGTCTTCATGCCACCTACACGCAATCATTCATGGGTTGCTCAAAAGCACCAAGAACAGAGAGAACGTGGCTGCCCTTTAGTACCACCGGAGTTTCATTGGACTCTGTCAGACTGCCATAACATCGCCGGATGCCAACCACCACCTCCTTTAGCCACAAATCACCACGCTAATATTTGGATAAAGAAAGACCAAAAGCAAGAAGGGAATTGAAAACAAAAAAACAGGGACAAGGGGAAAAGCGAAAGGGAACAATTAAGGAAGTGATGAACAAAGTTTTTTTTTTTTTGTTTTCTTTCACTAAAACTCAATCAACAATAACAATGAAAAATAAATAAACTTGAAAATCTATTAGAATATCAACTCAATCCCCCCCCCCCTTTTTTTCCTTCACAAAATCAAATAACTCAATAACAAAAAGAACAAAGTTAAACCTAAATTCTACATCAACAGTTTAACCTCGTTAAGATTGCTAGAAGCGGCATAACTCACAAGGACTCAAAGCGGATAATATTGTTTTGATATTATGTTGAGAGGGAGAGATAGAAAAGATATTATTATGAAACTGTACTCTACAATGAGCCAAGCGTGTACAAGAGATAGAGTTCTAATAGGACTCTAATAGATCTAGATGATCATTTATCCTAACCTACAAGGGCTCATCACTTATCCTATATAGGCATATCACTTTAACTAACCTATTCACTAACACTAATCAGTATAAAATGGAAAGTTATGTCTTCGTATTTACAGAGCATGACACTTGTACAATCTGTAGCCATTTATAAGTTCTAGTTGAATATAAAGAAATTCTTACTAATTTTTCAATTTTTTACTTCTGGAAGGTTAATGATACTGTTCTTGTTGGTGATAATGCACTTGTTTCTTGTTCTTGAGATTCAACCCATGTATCACTTCTAGTTAAATGTAAAGAAATTCTTATTCATTTTTCAATTTTTTGCTTCTGGAAGGTTAATGATGCTGTTCTTGTTGGTGATAATACACTTGTTTCTTGTTCTTCAGATACAACCCTTAAGGTTTGTTCATTGTTATTGTTGTTTATTCTTATCCATGATCTGCTGTGTTCCATTGCTGATATAATTATTGTTTCTCCTTTGTTTTTTTTTACTGAATCTGCCATTTGTGTGTGGCAGACATGGAATGCTGTGTCTCATGGAACTTGTACTAGGACTCTCCGCCAACACTCAGATTATGTTACTTGCCTTGCAGCAGCAGAAAAAAATGTAATGTACTTCAAATTTTTTATGCTTCTTATAAAGTATGTCAAAATCAAGTTCATTTTCCCACATGTATTTATTTTGATTTCAATCTGGTGGATAATTTCTTATTGAATAAAAAATTTATATATATATTTTTTATCAAATTCAGTTTCTAATTCTTTTGTAGTGTCATGCATTTTAGAGCAATATTGTTGCCTCTGGTGGCCTTGGTGGGGAGGTTTTTATATGGGATCTTGAAGCTGCACTTGCTTCACTCTTGAAGTGCAATGATCCTATGGATGATGATTGTTCAAATGGTGTCAGTGGTTCTGGCAATTCACTGCCATTGACAAGCTTACGTACAATCGGCTCAAGCAACAATATTTCCATGCACACTACTACTCAGTCTCAAGGGTACACTCCAATTGCCGCCAAAGGCCATAAGGAGTCTGTTTATGCATTAGCTATGAATGAAGGTGGCACGCTTCTTGTCTCTGGTGGCACAGAAAAGGTACAATGAGGCAATGGTGTTCAGTATAAGAGCTGATCTTGTTCCTACCTACACGGGCTTGAATTTTTCAGCAAAACATATTAGAGTATTGACTGAAATCTTTAGAGTATTGTTTGTTTAAGCTTTTCATGTTTCTTTAGGTTGTACGCGTTTGGGATCCAAGATCTGGATCAAAGGCTATGAAGTTAAGAGGGCATACAGATAATATTAGGGCTCTGCTTCTGGATTCTACTGGCAGGTTTGTTGAGTGGACATCTAATTTTTGGCAGAATATTTTTGGTTCTGACAAATATTAGGTTTTAGAACTTGTTTTTGCCTTATATCATTTATGAATGCTTTATTCTTTTCCCATATCCTTTATATTTTGGGCTTCATTTTTTCTTGTCTAAATGTTCCTGCAGCATACAGACAACTGTGCATATAATGACATTTATCTGTCAGCTATGTCATTGAATATGTATATTTAGTAATTGAGAGAATTAAATGCTGTTGGGTCCTCTTCCCAATTATTGCCTCCTTGCACCATTTTATTTGAGAAATTTGTCAGATTAAATATGTAATACATTTTTCTACAACTCTGCTGATATGATTTTAACATTTATTGCTGTAGGTTTTGCTTATCAGGATCATCGGACTCCATGATAAGGTAATTATGGAGATGGTATTATAAGCATTTATATTTGATGTTGCACGTTAGCTAATCTAGTTTCTTTCCTTGTAGACTTTGGGATCTTGGACAGCAGCGGTGTGTTCATTCTTATGCTGTTCATACAGATTCTGTTTGGGCACTCGCCAGCACCTCAACATTTAGTCATGTTTATAGTGGTGGGAGAGATCTTTCAGTGAGTGCAGTATTATCAGTATTATTTTCCTATTATGACTTGACATCTCATTGTTCTGTTAAACTTGTGAAGCTCGTCTTTTTTGATGCTCCATTCTTTTATGCCTTCAGTTGTACTTGACAGACTTGCAAACCAGAGAGAGTCTTCTGCTTTGCACAGGCGAACACCCTATTCTTCAACTGGCTTTGGATGATGATAGTATATGGGTTGCATCAACAGACTCTTCGGTTCACAGATGGCCTGCTGAAGGATGTAGCCCTCAAAAGATTTTCCAAAGAGGCAATTCATTCTTAGCTGGAAACTTGTCGTTTTCTAGGGCAAGGGTTTCGCTAGAAGGATCTACCCCTGTAGGTGACATTTATTTCTCATTAGTTTAAGATCATATTTTTTACTGTAAATCAGTAATGCTGTATCACTATTTCATCTACCAAGTTGTGTATTGCTTTGGGAACTAGGACCTGTAAAGAAGCAGCATGTTCGTTTATGTATCTCATACTAATGCTGTCTATTTCTGGATGGTGTGATTTGTTATTCAAAGATGTTAATATTTTTGTGCTATGGCACTGATAATATTCCAATCTGTTGCCAAAATTACTATGCCAATAGGTTCCTGTTTATAAAGAGCCGATGTTTACCATTCCTGGCACCCCTGCAATTGTGCGCCATGAAGTATTAAATAATAGGAGGCATGTCCTGACAAAGGTAACCATGATGTTTTTTAGATCATGTTACTATGTCAATGTGTTTCTGATAACATCTGTAATTTTCTGGTGGCTAATTGCTGCTCTTTCTGTGTGTGATCTAGTCAACTGATAAATGGTTTTCTTTATAGGATTCTGCTGGATCTGTAAAGCTGTGGGAGATTACTAGAGGTGTTGTGATTGAAGATTATGGAAAGGTGAAAACTTGGTCCCACTGTGTCTGGTTAAAATGATAGGATACTTGGAAGGAAATTTTGACTGTTGAGAAGGAGCTTCAATTTTTGTGCTGTTTATTATTTACAAATTTCAAATGTAGCTAATGATGCTCATTTGCGAGTTCATAATTACTAATGCTTTAAGTGTTAATCATTTAGATTTCGTTTGAGGAGAAAAAGGAAGAGCTGTTTGAGATGGTATGTTTGCCAAGTAACTTACTCGTCATTTTTTTTTAATGTTACGAATAGTTGTCTTGTTGGCTCTGTCTGATTTGCATAGGAATTGGGCAGCAGCTTTGTCTTGATAGTCTTTTTTTCCTTTTTGAGGATTCCTTGTCCTCTTCGTTTGTTCTCAGTTTCTCTTCTATGAAAGTTTCTTGTTCAATTAAAAAAATTGAATACTTGTTTGGTTGGCAAGACAATATTAACTATTTTCAGTAGTTTGTTAGTTGTGGTTGTGGTTAATTTCCTTTTGTCACTCCCTCAGGTTAGCATACCTGCATGGTTCACAGTGGATACCAGGCTTGGGAGTTTGTCTGTCCATTTAGAAACTCCCCAATGCTTTTCCGCGGAGATGTATTCAGCAGACCTTAACATTGTTGGCAAGCCTGAAGATGATAAGGTACATGGATCTATGGACATAATCAGTTCATATGCTCATCTTGTGATCTCAACTCTCATGATTTCTTACTGCATGGGTTTAGCTCCTTTTTTTTTTTCTTTTTAAATATATTCTGGCATTTATTTGTTCACTCACAATGATTGATATGACTATCAAGGTTATTCTATTGTTGATCCTATAGTAGTATGTGAAGCCTTTCTAAATCTGCAATGATTCCTCTGTCATGAAGCTAGTATTGAGGACCCTATTTATTTCACATTTATATTTTGAGACAGCTGACATTAGCTGTTTTATTTTGTGTTTGTGCTGTTTCTATAATTAGGTTTCATATTCTTTTTCTATCCTCTAATCCACAATGAAAAGTCGGTTTGTTCTCATAAATTGCTGAAATTAAGTAATTATTTTTCATGTGCTTCTGCAGGTTAATTTGGCTCGAGAAACCCTTAAAGGGCTCTTGGCTCATTGGTTGGCCAAACGAAAGCAAAGAATGGGATCATATCCTACCGCCAATGGGGAACTGTTGTCTGGAAAGGATAATATTACTAGAAACCATTCGAGAATTGAGGTTGATGGTAGTACTGAGAATGATGCTATTGTTTATCCCCCCTTTGAATTTTCAGTTGTTTCCCCTCCTTCCATCATTACTGAGGGCACTTATGGAGGTCCATGGAGAAAAAAAATTACCGACTTAGACGGAACTGAGAATGAGAAAGACTTCCCCTGGTGGTGTCTGGACTGTGTCTTGAATAATCGCTTACCTCCAAGGGAAAATACTAAGTATGTGTTTGTCTCTCTCTGCCTTTTTTTTTTTTCCTTTTCCCTTTCCCTAAGTGGTTCAAATTTATCCATGGAAGGTATAATGAAGGTACTGTGCTGAAGAATGCAGTTAATGAACATATATTTTTTAATGTAGCATGGTATTCTGCTGTTATGCCGCATTTATATGTGACGCAGAGGCAGAGCAGGATAGTTAAGGATTGGGGCATAGGGGATTGAGTGGGGTAACAAACACAGCCAAAGAGCTGGACTGGTCTTCTGGTTAGAACCAGGGAAACAGAAGTATCTTGTATTATAATAAAACTGAACTCCCATGTTACAGCCGTACACCCCCTTTATATAGGGTAAAATACCTGACTATTAAGAAACCTAGATGTGACTAAATCTTAACCCTTAAGGAACTTAAGCTGCTTAAACTACTTTAAGGTTAAGAAACCTCTCAAAATGCTCCTAGATATTAAAATAACCTTTTAAAATTCTAGTTCTACCTTAAGAACCCTAAAAATAATTAAATAAAATTACTAAAAATATGCCTTACGGAAATTATGTTAAAAATCAATACATGACATTGTTTGACCCCTTTTTGTCCTGCTTCAATATGTTTATGAATTTTTCTTTTTAGGTTGAAAGCATAAATTAGGTATAATCTGATGTCTCGGTTGCTTGTAATTGTTTTCTCTAGGAAAACTTGACTCTAGAGAGTATAATGCTGAAGCCTTACATTGTTATTCTAACATGAACCAGCTTAATATATGATTAAAAAGCCAAAGGCTTACTTTCAATCCAGGGTAACCTTTGGCTGTGGATTGTTTTATGCATTGACCTTTGTAGAAAATTGCATTTATTTATCTTTTTTTTTTAATTGGAAAAGAAACTTTTATAGAAGAGAAACAGAGAACTCAATCTTGAAAAATAATTACATTGTGTATTGTCTTCCTTCTCTTAATAATATCCTATTTTTCGGCTAAAAAAAAAAAGAACATTGTGTATAGAATTTTAAGATTGAGCTTATGGAAGCAATTTTTTCATTCTGGAAATCTTCATATTGAATTAGTAAATTTGGACCAATTATGTATGATGTGGTCCCCGACATTAGTTCTTTTGTGATTATTACTGCAGATGCAGTTTCTATTTGCATCCATGTGAAGGTTCAACTGTTCAGATCCTCACACAAGGCAAACTAAGTGCTCCACGTATATTGCGAATTCACAAAGTAAGTCTGGGTATTTCATAGTAATTGACAATTAGGATGTATTTGATAGTAATTGACAATTAGGATATAATTATTTTTCAACTCAAAAGGAAAACACAGTCTCACAGGGTTTTTAAGCCTGCCCTGTTTCTGTATGTAATCATATCTATAATAAATCTGGAAATCACAATTTTCTTTGCTTGTGACACTGTTCCTTGCTTCTATGGTATTTTCATCTATTGGAATACATGGTCTTCTTTTTACTATTCTACACATTCTATTGTGTTAAGGGAATTGTGTTTTAATTTTCGTCATTAATTTGAAAGTAATACTCAATAGTTGTGAGGGTTATATCTTATTATGGACATGCATTCTTTTAGGCCAATAGATTAAACCTTGATGTTCAGTATGGCTATGACATGCAAAACTGTGAATTTTGGTACTTTTTTTTATAATGTTGAGGATAGCATCCTCACACATTTGGATACTGGGATAGCAAAAAAATACAAGAAACAAATGAAATGATGGCTGGATATTTTAGTTCTCGTGATGATAAATTCAATCTTTTCTTGTTAGATTGCTTCTAGATTGAGTTTTTTATGCATTTGAGTAAATTTCATGATGAGTTGGTTTGGCAGAATTATTGTTCGTATATGATGTTATTGAGACTATGGTCCTGCATTCCAAAGGATCAATCACCCTGTTTTCTAGATTGATTCTGTTGGCATTGAGTTTTCCCTAGGTAGATCCTGTACTGGCATAGTTTCCACATGTGGCTGTCTGTTGTGCTAAATCTGCTGATGCACATGGACTTGTATGGTTGCAAAAATATTTCAGAATTTCTATTAAAAAAACTAAAATGTTTCAGAATCGTCAACCGAGATTTAACTTTTATTTCACTGTTCTAGGTTATTAATTATGTTCTAGAGAAGATGGTCCTTGACAAGCCATTAGATAACATAAATGCCGATGGTAGTTTTGCATCTGGACTTTCTGGTTCTCAGTTACAGCACCAAGCAGCTGGGGATGGGTCTTTCCAATCTAGATTGAAGTCTTGGCAAAAGCCTAGACCTTCTATTGAAATTTTGTGCAACAATCAGGCAAGAATATATTTACCCTTCAGTGCAGTCTTGTGACAATATATATATTGCAATGATCCAGATGCAGTGATCGAGCAAGTTTACTGCCTTATTTTACTGTACTTTGGCCCACTATTCATTTCACGCATATTCTTTTTAGAATAATTTTTGCCTTTTAATATCAATTGTGGTACTTCATTTCTAATTTTTTTCTGCAAGGCATCACTAGCATCAAATACTCTAAGACTCTTGTTCCCTTTTGGCCTTGATTTATATTATGGCAAGTTATATGACATGGACTGGTTCTAGAAGAAAAAGGTGACATTGACTGGACTTCAGGGATAATTAATGGAGTCTTGCTGAATAACATCAAATGTGATGTGAAGGGTGATGCTAATTACACAAACTAATTATCTATTGTTTAAGCAACTGTCCTTTACAATTTATAAATGTTTACAAGTTTCAATTATTATTTCTTATTTCAATTTTGTATACTGGATCGTTTGTGAAAACTAGTTTTTTCCTGTTAAACTAGCTCACACCTGATTGTCTCAAAATCAGTGGTTGTGAATCTCAAATACCGTTGGCTTGAAATGATTAGATTGAAATCATGCCTTCAATTTAAATAGCAACAATGTTCTGTTGTGTTGTAGGGTACCTACACAGTATGTGATACGAGGAATGTATAGTGTGATTTGAAAGGACAATATCATCAAACTTAAAGTACACTGCCCTCAAGTAAACAACTTAGTTGCAGACTTTTGATAGAAAAAGAAGTTTTTATAAATAGGGAAAAGAATACAAGAGGACAAGTAATCCTCAAAAAAGGAGAGAAGCAAAAATTAATACAAGATTGCTGCCCAGTTTCTATGCAAATTGAACAAACTCAACCCTCCAAGAATCATTAGTTGTAGACTATATTCTTCCAACTAAAACCTTCAAACAAGTATACTGAAGTTTACAACTGGAAGTAGATAAGAAATTGCATTTCATTTGTAGTTTTAGCTTTATGCTACTTAGTTTCCAGATGCTGTAGTAAAGATTTTGGTCTCTTGTGTTATACAATTGGCTTGATGATAATCTGGGCTCCTTTTTGATATTGTTTGATCCGAGTTGACTGGAAAGGGGTTTATTTTGATTTACAGTAGCCTTTGCTTTAACCTGCTGAACTACTGCTAATATATGTCTGTTGATCTGTCCCTCTCGTAACAAATATTCATTGGAAAAATAAATGCATTTTTTTAGATTATTGAATCAAATAAAAAAAAAAAATTTCTAAGTGTCTTGATTTCCTTGACTTTCCAGGTGTTGTCTCCTGACATGAGCTTAGCCACAGTGCGAGCTTATATATGGAAGAAAGGAGATGACCTGGTTCTAAATTACAGAGTGGTTCAAGGCAGCAAGTGACTGCAGATTGGATATGGATCAGACGAGGTGGGCAATCATGACCTCTCGCCCAGTTTAGCTCCTCTCAAAGATAATATGATGTTATTATGAATTCCATACCTGCAATCTGTTTTTATTTTACTGCCAACTTAAAAGGAGAGGTTGGTAGAATGTTGTTATTTTTTAATTGGTCCCAACATGAAGGAAATTACATATTGCTTGTCATGCCTAATTCTTCTTCTTGAGCTTGACCCAAAAAAAAGAGAAAAAAAAAAGCGCTTCAGAATGAAAAAAAAACTCACCTTATCTTGTCTCAGCAAGGTCCACAGACTGTTGTGAATCTTGTGATTAATGCTTGCAGGTCCACTCGTGGGTGTAAAATATTTTGGAGCACTGATTCTTTTGGGAGTGCTTGTGTTGATTGGTGGTATTATAAGAATTTTGTAAATTGTAAAAATTAATTATCACCGCCAGTGACATTCTCCAAGCCTGCTTGGATAGATGGTGTTCTTCATTGGAGAGGTTTCACTATAAATTTTGAATTTGGTCTTGCTGGCGTGCACACTTTTTCTGGACATGGCAGAGTCCTGGTGGCGAGATGAAGGCTTTTTTTGGCCCTTGAAAATTAGTGGGGATCATACTGGCCTATTGGAATGCTTTCCAGGAAATAGTCTATGTAGATGATACCGAGAACTTTGTAAATTTGAACTGTGCATTGAATCAAATACCTAGCCACAGAAACCCAGTTTAAAAGTGTATCTTCACCTGCCTTCCTCACTCCTCTGTGCGGTTTCTTTCGTTTACAATTTTTGATTGCAAATATGTATTTCCATTTGTTTCAGACATTTGATATTTAGGCGATGTTTTCCTCTCCCCTGGAGCATCCATTATGCTTGTTGACATGCCTTTTTAATTTTTGCTGAAAATTGATATGAAATTATCTGTGATCAATGAAATTTTAAGTAGAAATTTAGTTGGGGTCTGATGAGTATATTCTGTCTTAACTTTTTTTTTTTTTCTCAACTGTCTGAATTATATTTCTTATCTGCACACCTAAAATGTATTTGTGGTTGACCAAATCACTTTATGTGGCTTCTTGGTTGCCAAACGAGCATGGAATGAGAACAAGGTGGAGGGAAATGATTTTGACAAGGAAAGATGCGAGATAGTATTCATTTAACCAGGAAAAATTCATTAAGAGAAAGGAATATACCAAGGTTTGGATTGTTGCTCTCTCCAAGACTCTATGCAAGTACGTGGATTCTTGGAAGTTCGGGTTCTTATCTCATGGACTATACATTTTATATGTTTAATCATTCCTAGAGGTGTATGTTCAAGTTCTAGCACACTAATTTTTTTTTTTAGCAGAATAATTGTAATCAGCTCAAGTTTTTATTACGTCAGAATTCCCAACTAGAAAAAAATGACTATAAGTCCTCACTTGGTTATTTCATGTAACATATTCTAATTAATATTGTTTTGGATTGTAGGCTGTTGAATGAAATAATTCATTGTTATTCATTTTTCCTGTGTTGCTAGCATCACATGCTCATCGGTTGCACTACTTTTATAAAATGTCGAAGAGAATGACTTGATAAAGCCACCTTATGGTGCCGATCCATAAGTAAAACTCAAATTTTCACAATTTGGTACCGATTTATCTGCACGATTTCTTCATCAAAATCAAAGCAAATTTCCTGTCTTTTGAGCTAATCTTCTGCTCAAGTATAGATGATCAAAGATATGAAAATGCTAATACCTACGTTGTTTAGTCTCATTTACAACAAATTTGTGGATAGACATTATGTATTACATGAAATTAATTATGAATTACTGCATCGATTAATTAACTAAACTAATAATATTTAGTGTAATTATACATGTCAGTTTATTGTTGATTTTGTGATGTATAGTTAAAAATTCCTCTGCACTTGATTTTCTCTTGTAGTTTAACTTATTTCAGTTGTATCTATGTGGACACTACACTTGTGCACCTCGTACAAAAATAAATAAATAAATAAAACTAGCATCGCCCTTGGTGTTTGAAAAAAGTAGCGCATGCCTTGACTAATGAAATTCTTCGGGGGAGTTAGAAAGGTTGACGGCACTATAGTAAATCCCTAAAAAGAATTCCTGGTGACATCATCCAAAAACTAATTAGGCAAATAAAATTAACTAACCTTTAGACGCGAGTCATGAGTCCGTCTCTCAATTGACCCCTTATACTATTCATAATGAGAGTTACTTAAGAGAATACTTATCTTAAGCAATTCCCTTTTAAACAACTTTTTCATTGTGAAGCAATTCCTAAGGTATGAGTTAGTATTGCAGTTGCTTAATAAATAACTGCATCTCAAGAAAAAAGTGGGTCCAGTTGTGAGATAAGTTAAAAGAAGTGAGATAAATTATAGAACCCATTTAAGAAACTTGATAGAGTTGTATCATTATGGGATAAAATTACTTGAGTTGTTTAAAGGAGTATAAAATGATATGATAATATGAGATTCAATAAAAAATTAATAAATAATACTTAAGTAACTCATTTAAGTAATTTGTAACGAGGATAGTCTTAGCCGCTTGATCAGTGTATTTCAATAAAAAAATTTCAAATGAATAATATCTTCTATTTTCGTGTCGAAGACCAAGACAACAACCAGAAGGAATGCCCATGCAAATACTAGAGCATATGTCCCATACGTGGCTGAATCATAACCAGATAAAAGCGCGAGGCTATTTGCAAAAACTCCGTTTTTTGCATTTTTTAAACCCGACAAATCCTTACCATCACATTAAGCCTGGTGTTGGGTAAATACCAATTACAGTCTAACAGCAGGCTAGGTTCTAGGATGTTGGGTAAATACTAATTAAAGTCTAACAGCAGGCCAGGTTCCAGAACCAGTCGCCTCTGAACGCTAGGAGGCCACAAAATTTATTATCTTCCCTCGTCCTTGTCCACGTGCTTTTCGGAGCTTTGTTGGTTAGATTCCATATTCAGTTTATTTTATTGCAGTTCTTCTGTATACCTTACTAAAATATTCTACATCGATTAATTGTAATATAAAAAAAAATTATAAATATTAAATAATTCTCATCTTTACAAAATATCTTTTAAAGATTAGAATTAGACGTATATTTCTTAAAATAATATCAGCACGTCATCTTTCTGTGATTTCAGGTTGAGTAGTCCTCTTCCTTGAAAGCTAGTAAACATTTTAAAGCCAATTTATCTTGTGATTCGTGAGATCCACAATTCTATGTGCACTCTCACTCAAGCTTGTCTCTTCTGATTGTTATCTCAAGCTGACATGAGAACCCATTAATCTCTGTACTGTCTAGTTTATGCATTCCTTTGAGGATGGAATATCATTTTCAGCTCTAATTTTACTTCTACAGCTACTTTTCTATTTTCTCCTATATTTTATGGTAGACAGTTTTGTTGAGTTCCCAAATCCTACCTCATGCAAGGTTACTTCATTTTCTGAAGCCAGAGAAAGGTTCAAACTTTGAGCCGCTGCTTGTACAATTGATCATGGCATCAGTCATGGGCCTTCCGGTTTCGCCGTTCTCTGCAATTACCTCGAAGAACCGGGTCCGATTCCGAGCCCAAGCTCGGAACTTGGATGGTGGAAGCTCAACTGTGTGGTCTTCCGACTCAGTTACAGTGAATGGAGGAGCATCTTTGGCTTTTGAGAGAGGTCAAAATGGTCCAATAATTGAAGAAGGGGTCAGAAGGTCAAACTCTGAAGTTGAAGGGCAGATGATAAGAGATAATAATGATTTTGAAGATTTAGCACCACTTTGGGATGATGGGTATGGTACTCAGACTGTGGAGGATTACTTTATTGCAGCGAAGCAGATAAACAAGTCCGACGGTGGGCCACCCCGTTGGTTTTGCCCCGTTGATTGTGGTCGTCCTTTAAACGACTCTCCAACTCTCTTATTTCTACCCGGTAAACAATGATTTTTCTCGAAATAAATTCAGTGCAAGTTGTATTTGTAACTTTTGGGTCCCATGGGCTCTGTTATTTATACTTTTTATTTAATGTCATAAATTAGTATAATGCTTTCTTGAGATTAAAGAATAGTTTGTTCTTCATTTTATCCGTTATTAATAGTTTTGAATTTAGAGAATCTAAAATGGTATGCGGTATTCAATTGTTAAGATATTGATTTAAGAATATAGAATTCCATTTAATATATACCGAGACTTCACTACTTGAATTAATATCTAGATGTTATTTTTTCTGGTTGTAATCTGTAAAGGACTGATGATGTTAATGATAGAATGTCTTTGAATATGTGATAATATTGTCAAAATTAAATACCTGAAATGTTGAAATTGCTTATGGGTGCAGGGCTAGATGGTACTGGATTCGGCCTCACACTGCACCATAAAGCTCTTGGAAAGTATGTTGTATTATTAATATCTCAAAGACTAATAATTAATGTTCTTATAAAATGGATTCTTTTAGGGCTATGCTTCGAATAATTATTAAAAAAAAAATCGTATTTCTGTTGCAACATTTCAAAAATATACACACACTTTTTGTAACTTTTTCATTAAAAAAATTATGCAGCTTTTGTTGATAGAATTGTAATTTTTAAGGTATTTGTTACTAGTAAAGATCACACAAAGTTGTAACTTTTTGGGAAAAAAAAAATTGTAAGATCTTGCATACAAAATTACTTTTTTTATTTTATGAAGTTTCAAAAAAAAAACTTGGAAAACCTTCAAGTATATATTGAATCATTTCCCTTCTTTTTAATAATACTAGTGGTAGCTCCTTTAATTAATGAGCATCCTTTTACTATACTGCTCATCCTTTCTTTTCTCACTGCGACTTTCATTAATACAGGGCCTTCGAAGTTCGTTGTTTGCATATTCCTATTCATGATCGTACGCCATTTGAAGGTCTTTGTCTTTTAAACTATACTTTCTTAAGCTTTTAGAAGTTCATCTGTGTTGTTGATGCATTAATAAAATGATAATTCAGGTTGAGCATTGTTTCTAGCTAGTTAGTTTTAACGGAACTCAATAATATCATTTGTTCATACCTTGATATTAATTATGAACTTGGATTTCTCTGTTTCCTTAAATGAAAATGCATAAGTTGAAAATTCAACTTTTCAGATCGTTGTGAAACAATGGCAAGATAAGTCAATTATTTTGTAGATCTTAATATAATAACTGGAGGATAAGCTATTAATGTATCACTAATTCTTTTCATATGTATATCTTTGTTATGTCTTGAATTAAACCTTAATCAAGATGGATATTAGAATATTAACGTACAAGAATCATGTAGGATTTCAGATATAATACATGCAACCATATTATGTCTATTTTGTCTACCTCTGAGTTTCTTTTATCATTTTAAGAATTCATTATTTTAGGATTCATATGTTTGAATAAATTACAAACTGCAAGAGAAATGGTGATTGTTTCATAGGGTGCTATTATTATTAGTTCTTCACTGGAACCTCTTTTTTTGAAAAAAAAAAAAAATTGAAAATTTATGAAGGATTGGCGAAGCTTGTTGAAGAAGATATTAAGCTGGAGTATGCTTTATCTCCAAATAAGCCAATTTATTTGGTGGGAGATTCCTTTGGTGGATGCTTAGCACTTGCTGTTGCTGCTCGTAATCCAACAATTGACCTAGTACTAATATTAGCCAATCCAGGTGAGTGTCTAGGAATGCTGTATATTCATTTTGTCAAATTTGATGATTTATGGTCAGTCCTCTAATCTAACAATATTGCCCGCCATCTTAGCTACATCCTTTGGCAGATCTCCCTTGCAACCTCTGTTTCCTGTCCTGGAGGCTTTGCCTCGTGAGCTGCATGTCACAGTTCCCTATCTTCTTAGCTTTGTTATAGGTAAACCATCTGTTCTCTCCAGACTCCAACTGCTGCATTCACTTATTTAAGTAAAGCATATGCAATTATGCTGCATATCCCACTTCCTCTTCTTGCATATTGTGTATCAATTTATTCACATCCTTGTTGCCATGATCATGGAATATTTAAGTTCGTCCTCAAGAACATTCTTAATGGGTACTGTTATATTGTTTTTTTTAATGTATCTAATTGAAGGAATTGTTATACTTCTCAATTTGATGCCAAAAGTCGGGTAATAACCCTCAGGTCCAACGCAACCTTTGACCCTATAAGAAAAAGTCAAAAACTATCCATAGAAGTCAATCTTTTAAAAGCTTCTTTTCTGAGGTTTTATGTTCTAGTTACTATAATTTTGGTTTGGTTACCTTTCTTCTATCAATAGTTGGAGGATGGTGACAGTAATGCCTTGATGAATGAACTTTTTTTATAAACCTGTGGAAGCCTCGTTGGACATGCTAGGGAGAATGTGAAAGTATGATGTTCAAAGTAAATGGGTGATTTTTCTTTAATTCAAGTTGAGAGGGTATGAACATGGGAACCTTTTTGGTTTTTTTTTTAAGTAAAAGCAAGGTGAACCAAGTGTTATGCTTAAAGTATTAGCTTGAAGAAACATTGAAGTATTAGGTGGTGCATGCTTCCATTCTTGGTTTGGGATAATCATGTTATGGTCATTATTGATAGTTGTTTAAATTTCATGGCACCAGGTGATCCAGTGAAGATGGCAGCAGTCAATGTTGAAAATAGCCTTCCTCCTATAAAGAAAGTTGAGAAATTATCTTACAACCTTACTGCATTGCTACCGTGTCTTCCTGTAAGAAACATTTAATATTCTATCCATTTTTTTATTATCTTCATTTTAACTTTTTGTCCTCCTATTTAGGGCTATTTTCTCTCTAATTCTAAGGCACTTGACCAGAAATCCAAGCTTTTAGCATGGATTAACCACAAAATGCTGTTAGATTTTCCTTTTTTGTTTTTCTCTATTTTTCTATCGGCCTCTTATTCATACAGTACCAAATTATTAGGGTAATCAATCTATATTTTACTTAGTCTGATCTATTGTCAGGCATTGGCTGATATTGTACCAAAAGACACTCTTCTCTGGAAGCTGAAACTTCTTAAATCAGCTGCTGCATACGCTAACTCACGTCTCCATGCCATTAGAGCCGAAGTACTTGTGCTGGCTAGGTATTCACACTCTCAAAACTTTGTATCAATTCTCTGATAATGATTTCTTTTTCTAATGGTCTTTTTCTTTAACCAAAATTTACTGCTATGACTTTAGGCTATTTTATTATACCTTTTCATCATTTGCATTGGCTTGCTTTGCTGTCTGGCTCAATCATGTTTTGTCTAAGACTTTAGCATTTCTTCACTCCATTTTCTAGACCCTCATGTCGTGTTTAGGTAACTTTAAAGATGTTCTTGAATTGTAGTTGAGATTGATAGAATTTTTTTTAGTGGCAAGGATAACATGCTTCCTAGTCGAGATGAAGCCCAAAGGCTTATGAGCTCATTGCAAAAATGCAAAGTCCGTTACTTCAAGGACAGTGGGCACACCCTTTTATTGGTAGGTGAGATGAAAATACATACTTGCAAATATGGTCATACTTCTGCTAGGTCTATCAGCGAACAAAAATTACTTAAGGATGCTGATTTTACAATATTAGCTGGAAAATCTGCGGTTTGTACTGTTTATTGTGACAACTGTATAGTAAATTGATTAATTGTATTGTTGCATCATGGGGCAGGAAGATGGTGTTGGTTTGTTGACAATAATCAAGGGCACTTGTATGTACCGTCGTTCAAGGAGACATGATTTGGTCACAAATTTCATTCCTCCAAGTATGACAGAATTCAGATATGCATTTGATGAAGTGGTTGGGTAATTTGATTTGGAAACACTCATTATGTTTTCCGTTCTTACTTCTTTGCAATGCATTTATATGAATCAATGATTACAAATTTATATTATCATTTTTGTTATTGCTTTGATTTGATGTGGCAGATTAGAAGCAATTAATATTTAATAATGTGTATGCTAATCCTGTGTTATTTTTTGACATTTTTTTACATTGTACCTTTCTCCAAACAAATGGGAATGATGTCTTTAAAGCTAATATGGTGATCATATGTATGCTTTGCAGACCATTTCGCTCAGTCACTGGTTCTGTAATGTTCTCAACTTTAGAGGATGGGAAGATTGTGAAAGGTCTTGCTGGTGTACCAGATGAAGGTCCTGTCTTATTAGTGGGTTATCACATGTTGTTGGGATTTGAATTAATTTCACTTACTGAGCAATTCTTGAGTGAAAAGGGTATTATGCTTCGTGGCGTAGCCCATCCTGAGCTGTTTACAGCAAAACAGGAGAGTTCAACTTCAGAGTTTTCCATGACTGATTTGGTGAAGGTATTTGGTGGGGTATCTGTTTCAGCAATCAATCTTTTCAGATTACTTTCAATGAAATCACATGTCCTCCTATATCCCGGTGGCACACGTGAGGCGCTCCATTATAAGGTGCTTCAGTTTCTTTATATAATCAACCTTTTTTTCTTTATATTTGTTCTGATTTATCATGTCTATGAAATTTTAGATGCCCACCTTCTTACTTTGCTTCCATAATTGGCAGGGTGAAGAGTACAAATTAATTTGGCCTGATCACCAAGAATTTGTAAGAATGGCAGCAAGGTTTGGTGCCACAATTGTGCCATTTGGAGCTGTTGGTGAAGATGATATAGTGGAAGTAGGTTTTTTTTTTTTTTTTTTTTCCTCTTCAAGTTTCTTTACTTTTTCTTATAGCAATAATAGCTTATTGTGTTGTGTTTGGGATGACTGTGGCTTTAATAACTAGAGATTTATGCAATTAAATAGTAGGTTTTAGTTAGAAAAATTCTACTCACGACGCAATGAAGTGGGTTGCAATGGGCTTTACTATGCGAGAGAGGAGTGGACCTCATACCTCCTGTAGGGTTCACTTCCTTTCACACATTTGGGCCATTTTGAGCTTGTTAGATGTGTTGTACTATTCTTTTTAAGTTATTATGAAGCCTGAGTTTGTTATTAATTTTACTTGCTTTTGGTTTTAACTGTTGCAGATGCTGCTTGACTACAATGACCTAATGAAGATCCCCATAGTTGACAATTACATTAGAAATGTTAATGGTGACTCTGTTAATTTCAGGTATCTGTTCCACACTACATAGGAAACCATAATCTAGTGAGATTAAAGTCGGCATATTATAACTTTTGTTCTTAAATAAATCCTGAATTCTTTCAATTTACAATTTACTCTTCATTTCTATAGGGATGAAGCAAGCGGAGAGGTTGCAAGCCGAAATCTATGTGTTCCGCTAGTTTTACCCAAGATTCCTGGACGCTTCTACTATATATTTGGGAAGCCTATAAAAACAAAAGGCAAAGAGAAAATCTTACAAGACAAAGAGAATGCCAACCAACTGTACTTGCAGATTAAGTCTGAAGTTGAACGCCACTTAGGTTACTTGATCAAGAAGAGGGAGGAGGATCCTTACAGGAATGTCATAAATAGAAAATTGTATCAGGCAATTTACGACAATGAAGCTCCGGCATTTAAGCCCTGAAGGATACTCTATACATTTATGTTCTTAATTTTATTTTTTATCATAATTATTTGGAAGAAGATTTATCTGCCTGACCAGCATATATATGGAAATGCGTATTTTCTTCAAACCTTGTACGCCTGTTTAATTATCGGGTTGTGACCTTGCCAATTTTATAGGATTGCGATGAGCTTAAGACTTGAGTTAATGGTGTAAGTTTATGAGAGGGAATTGAATGACATAATTTGAAGGTCTCCGGAAATTTTGGGGCCGAATCCTTCATAGTATACACGTTCAATTAGCCTAGGATATTTCTTATGGTTTAAGTTTTGACTTGTATTTGCAAATCCAATTGTCAGACTCCAAATCACCAATTGGAACTTGATATGCACATTTTGGATTTTGTTGTATTTGATCCATAAATCTTAGATCCCTGCTAATTTCACCGTCATGATAAACGGGTTGATGATTGAGAAAGTTTTGCGGTTTCTGTCTGGTGGACGTGGAATCAGGGAAAAGCTGGTTTCAGAAGATTCTAAATGATGTAGCAGCATCAAAACGACAAAAGTAAAGGGAAAGGAAAAGGCATTTTCCAGATAGGGGTCTTGAAAAGTAAGGGACTAATTAAGTGGTCACCAAAGAAAAGGAGATCAATATCAGTAATCAAGAATATTATTAGGTGGTATTTCAAACTTGGATCACAAGACAAAAGGGAAGAACTAATTCTTAATCACATTATCCGGCCCCATAAGTAGTACTATGGGAAACATTAACGCTAGTTGACATATTCGATCACAACAAAATAAGAGGACTTTAAAATAAGCCTGAGGAGAGGAAAGAGCAGAGACTGTATAAGTAATTGTGAATGCTTCTTTTGTTCTCATGAGTGAGTTTCTTGTAATCATCAACTCTTCCTCATTCCATACTTTTTTGCCTCAACAGTTGAATTCCGAATTTTTGTTTTTATATTACAAAGTCAAACACCAATTTTCTTCACCAGAATAATTTTGGATATTGTGTTTCTCACAATTTTGACACAACTACATTATCTTCAAGAGTGGCTATGAAACCTTCATTGATGTGGTTGTGTAGGAGATGCAAGGCGACGTGTCACAGTTTGGGACTTATAACCTAATTTGGCAGGTAAATGTGCTTAGATTCGCACAAAATTTGGTGCAAAAATCAAATATAAAGAGAAGATCATGTGGCACGAATTTGAAGGAAAATGCTCACATAGATTATTTTTCTAATTTTTCCTTGTTTTAAGGGTGTTTATATAAATTTGACGAAGGTAACTTATTTAATGCGAATAGATAAGCATCTGGCTGTGATCTTTGGATTTTTATTTTTACGTCAATATGTTATAACGCATTAGAACCCTTAGGAGTTGGGAGAAAAGTCCCTATATCAACTGAGAAAAAGTATGTTTACTCTTGTTGGTAAGGCTTTTGTTTAGAATGCTCTTTAGGAGGGAGTGTTCGATGACTCGAGGTGAGCATCAAGGCACTTATCTAGGAGATCAAGTGTGTGGCCTTAAGCCTCCCCTACACACTCCGAAGTTTGTAATCGAGGCTCTTTATATGTGAATAAAGAAGTAGTCCCTCTTCAATTGAAATATTATTCCACAGAATTTCTTTATTTTTGGCCGCATACATCTGTATTTGTTTGAATTGTATGAACACATCATGATTGTCTATGTGAATGACTTGATTGCCTTTATATGTGATTTGGTTGCTATGCGCTAAGTGATTTGTGCTTATAATTGACTCAATATGCTATAAATTGTGGGTATTGCTCATTATTTTCGAAATTTAGATGGTGTATAATCGAGTTGACTAACTTATTTTCAAGTACTAATTAAGTAAGTGCCGAGCAAAGAGTCTAAATACCACACATTTTAACAATTGGGCTGTCGAACTGTGATAGGAAGTTAGCTTCTTATGAGCCTCAACAAATTGTAAGGACTCTTGTCAAGTCAATATAACATGAATCATCACCATCTACCCCCACTAACCCCTTGTTTGGAATATATGAAAATAAGATTTCATTTCATCTTAAAATAATTTTTTTAAATAGTATTTAAATTTAAATTAAAGAAAAATTTATTTTATTTATAATTCATATTTTAATTATATTTATGTTGTGGGTATTTTTTGTATCACACAGATGGGCTAGCAAAAGTCCAATGGGTAAGCCCAACTAGTGAAAGGTCCAAATCACCCAGGATTGTAGTTACAACATCAGGTCTTCAGCTCTAAAGATGAGCTACAGCTTACAGATCTCAGCTAGCTCTCAACTCTTAACTCTCAGCTTTCAGATCAAACTCTCAAACTCCCAACTCTCAGCTTTAAAAGAAAGCTCTAACACTTCTCTAGCTAATATCAACTTGCGGGACTAACCTGCAGATACCAACTTGTAGGGTCCACTACAAAAATTAGTCTGCAGAAGCCAACCTATAGTTTGCAGAAGCCGACTTGTAGAAGTCCAAATTGTCAATACATTTATTACTTGATATAATAGATTTGCAATTTGTTAAATTACATTTGTACCCCTTACTTCTATAAAAAAGGGGAAAAACATTGTAAAGAGGAAGCACAACAAAATACAGGTAGAAACTCTTTCAAAATAAAGAGAGAGAATTCTAGAGGCTACTTAGAGGGAGAAAGCTATTTCTAGATAGAGAGTACACTCAACACTCTGTAGATATTTGATTCCCAGTAGAAATAAAATCATTCATGGACGTAGGAATCCAAAAAAGGATTTTAGCTGAATCACGTTAAAAAATCCTTTTTGTCCTTACTATTCTTCCTCTCCATCTTTTCATCTCTCATTGATACAACCGGATTGCAGTTTTGGATTTCAAGAACTTATCAGGTTGATAGAATTTGGGCTTAGCAAATTTTACCAATAACATTTTGGCGCCAAAAGGAAGGCCCCTAGATTGCATTCTCTACAATTTACCATACAACTGTGATGTGATGCCTACTCAAATCTGGAAATTTCCCCAGCTGTCATAGTAGTAAGCAAGTTCATTCCAACATCATCCCCAAGGGGTATAAAAGCACCGGTAGCTTCAGGGACTTTAACATCACTTTCAATTAATGCATTGATGGGACTTAAAAGCATCATATGTTTTCCCTAATCTCGAAACAAATCCTGTTGTTGAACTAGCTAGTTTTAGTGTTTCTGCCATTTTATCACCATGATCATTAGCCTTACACTATTCGTCACCCATCAGAGATCTATTACTTTCTTCATAACCAGTCAGAGCTTTATCAGCATCACGTACATCATTGGTGATGAAGCTCTACCACATGGAGCAATATGATCTTCAAAATAACCCCCACTAGCTCCACCAGTAGGATTGTGACTAGCATTTGGCAACCTGACAATCAATCATTGATTATTCCCATGATCATTAAATGGCGTTTCAAAATTGAGCTCCCTCAAAACGACATTTACAGCCAAACCATGCAAACTGTTAGTGACAAGACAACATCACAAGCTAAAGTATATTCAAAATAGCATCATGCAATCACATGGACTCTATCAGTCGAGCCTTCTTCAATCACCCTTGCGAGCCGAAGTACATGTAAGGTAGCATCATTCCAAGCTAGAAGATCTTCGGCCTCGCAAGTGATTTTGCATGTGAAATGCTCCAAGACCTCTAGCAATCACAGAAGTTGCCATTGAGGCAGCTCATCAAGATCTTAAGCCCATTAACACCGGATTTGCATCTCAACGAGCCATACTTCGAGCCTGTGGTAGCTTCTTCTCAGTGTCGTTCTAGTTCTGGATGTGAACAAGGCACTGAGCTCATATGCGCCAATCATGCAGTAAATAGGATACGAGCTCGCATAGCCATGTAACACCTGGGTTTGGTGTTAAGCTCACGCACACTGGCCATGCAAAGAAACTCAATCCAATGACGAGCTCACAGTAGTCATGCAGTGACTTGCTTTGATGACGATCTCACACAGCCATGCAATGAGACAAAGCTTGAAAATGAATTGACATATGCAGATTACCAACAATAGAGCTCACACTCAAGGGCCATGCATTGATGATTCATTAACGAGCTCACACATGCAGATTACCAGCAACAGAGCTCGCACTCAGGGGCCATGTATTGGCGATTCAACAATGAGCTTACGCATATAGGTTGTCACCTACAAAACTTGCTAGCCTTCATGAAGAGGCAACTATGGTGCTTGGAAAATGTCATCTGTAGATTGCTCATCCATCTTAACCATTAGAACCTTTTGGTGACCCTTGCTCACCTTTAGATGAAGTAGGACATAGTTCGACCTGGCTCCAAGGTCATGTGCAGATTATCTAAGCTTGTCGAAGTGAAGCTATCCACCGCTCGGCCCATCTAGCTGAGAGGTACGTGAACACAGTTGCTTCCACTGCTCCAACTATTGTGTGATAGTGGAGAGCAACAATTGCCATGAGTCGAGGTCGAACATTTCATCGCAACTAGCAACTACTTGTTCAGACTAAACAACTTACAAGTCTAGCTTTGCGAGATGGTCTTGGTTTATCGCTAGTTGAAGCCAATCATCCTATGATTCAAATGCTTTTGTATTTAAAGTTGGATGAGACTTTGCCCGTCAATAATGATAGCGGTCAAACCCTTTGTTACAATCTTGGCTTCGAATGTAAAGTTACAAAGCTTTGCAACTGACGAAGGTGAGTCATTAGTTTGTTTAGAAACCGAAAGCCCAAAGCTTTATTTAGAGGCATTGGACGGACTCGGTTGGTTTGGTATTATTATGAGAGTCGGAGTTATGCTCCAACAAGCACCAAAAATTGTTCAACAACAAAATTAAACCCTACTTTGCAACAGCTGAGATCTTCATTTATCACGTGCTCTTAGGCCAAAAAATTAAGAAGGAGTTTGAAATTCAGCAATGGGATTCACAAATTTGTGCACCTTTAGGATTCTCATCCTATGAATTCAGCTCACTTCATGATAGTACAAAGGACAAACTGAGTGCTTTTGTCATTTTGTTCTTTGGTGTTCACTATGGAACTCTTATGACTACTACCATATACTTTATGAGATTGAAAGCCCAAAGAGAAATGAAGATTCTGGTTGCTGAATCTATGCTTGCACCTGCTAAGGATGCGCTAGGCTTCTTTTTCTCTGCTGATTAACATACATTTTGAAAAGAATCGGCTCGTGAACGTGCCCAATTCATGTTAAGGTGTCCTCAGGCCATTGGATTTGCTTTTCGAACAAATTGTCTTTTAGAATTCAAGATGCAAATGGAATAAAGAGTTTTTCAAGCTACAGAGTGGCTAAATAAAATTGTTAAGGTTATAACTCATATCTGTCTTCTATATTTAGAGCTATCTAGAATGCATGCTTCACAAGGATTGTGGTTGGAATTGATCTGGGAATGACATATTCGTGTGTGGGCGTGATGAAAAGAGACCACATTAATATTATAGCCAATGATCAAGGCAGTAGAATAACTCCTTCATCGGTCTCATTCAACAACAATACTTTTGAATGATTCATCAGTGAGGCTGCGAAGAATCAAGCTACCCTCAACCCTGACGGCACTGTTTATGATGTTAAGTGCCTTATTGGTTGCAAATTTGATGATGTTGAGGTTTAGAGAGACATGAAGTTCTCACCTTTCAAGGTTGTGAAAAAAGATGCAAAATAGCCATGGGAATGGTATTATGAATGTTACACTTGCATCTAATCATCGCTAGCATGTAGATGAATCATCACAGCCCTTCTTTTCCTCCCTTTTCGCTTGGCAACTACATCGCCACAGCCAGGGAGCTCGAACTATGGTGATCGATCCAACTTAACTCTAACTCGCTCTCGTTCTTGATCCCAATTCTAATCAATCTGATGTTTTCTACTAATGACCGATGCTCTCAAGCTTAGTCTCTCTTCAACTTCTGCAAGCAAAATCACCCTGACACATTCTCTTAAACTCAACCACCTTCTATAATTTTCTCCTCCCTAACACCAGGTCTGCATCTCAGCGAGCTGCATTTCAATTCCATGTGAGCTTCTTTTCAGCATCTATCTGGTTCTGGATGTATGTGAGCATGGTGTTGAGATTGCACAAGGGCTATGTAGTAGCTCGATTTGATGATGAGCTCACAGTAGCCATGCGAGGCTAGATGATGAGCTCTACTGTGAGCTCACATTGCCATGCAGAGACTCAATTCGATCACTAGCTCGCACAGTGGTCGTGTAGTGAGTTTCGATGATGTGCATGTGCTTACCACCGACCATGTTGCACTGTCAACAAAATGTCATCTATGTCTGCCTTTGGATTGTCAATGACAACTCTGGCAAGTCACCATACAAGCGGTGAAGAGATTTGCTCAAAGTGAGTGAAGAAGCACTTGCCGGAGATCATTTGTAGAACATCAATCAAAAGATCACTATGGCAATTGCAAAGGAGGTTACCTCTGTGACTTGCCATGGCATTAAGGTTGCACTGGCCATTGGTGAGGGTAGTATATTCCATGGGTCCTCTTAAGCTAGAAGTAGTGGCTTGGACCGATCATGAGTAGATTATATTAGGATATTGGCGACTGTAATGAATGCTATATTTATTCAAGTAACAATGGAGAGTATTGGCATCCCTACTCGGGTGCAAATCACATTTCACAAGTTTGGGGTTCTAGAACCATATATATGCTAACGAGTTGTAGGGCGTTTGGAAAAAGGAAGCGTTGTCATTTTTGCTGTTGGAACTGGAAATCCATTCTTTACAACTGCAGCACTCCATTGTTGAGAGATTAATGCAGAGGTCATGTTTAGAGCAACAAATGTTAATGGTGTATATGATGATAACCCAAGGAAGAATCCATATGCATGTCTTCTTGATACGTTATCATATTATGAGGTAACATCTTAAAAGCCATTAGAGATAAGAGAGTTAGCACTTTGATCAGGACAACAAGGAATTCCTTTCTGGCGAGAACATGAAAACACTCAGACAACTTAATTCGTAAGTTATTCTATTTTAGTCTGCAATACAATCATGAAGCTGAGGATGCCCTTGGCAACATGCACAACTTTGTGACTTGAAGTCAATAATGTAATTCAAGATAGCTGCGAGCTAAAGACAACATCATGAAATAAAGTGCATCCCAAATGACCTCAAGCTCATGTCTTTGACCTTCATGAGATCAATACCAAAACAAATAGAAGCTTGTATTGAAGTTATGGCAATTACTATTAGTCAAATATAGGTACCCTAGAGTCAATTTGATTGGAGCTCTATTGCATCTATGACTAAGCGATATATGGATTTGGATAATAAAGGTTGAATATTCATCTTATCTTGCATGTTGTGTTCATAGTTATGACTCATGCATAATTAAGATGAAGCCCATGGTGAGAAG
>JANHAO010001009.1:0-35560 GCA_026873985.1 Saraca asoca
AAAATTGAGGGTGCGACAGCCTTGAGCCTACCTCGCAATGCCCGGGGGTGCGACGGTCTTGAACCTACCCCGAGGCTTCAAAAAAAATTTAAAACTAAGGGTGCAATGGCCTTGAGCCTACCTCGCAATGCCCGGGGGTGTGACGGTCTTGAACCTACCTTAAGGCTTCAAAAAACAAAAATCAAAACCCAGCAAATGGTTTTCACTCTCTGCTATTAAAATAAAGTCATCACTGCCCGTAGCTCTCATGCGGATGAATCCCTCAGTTTTCATGCAGACAAATTCCTGCGGCTCTCACGCGGACTTGTCTCTCACAACTCTCATACGGATACATTTCTCACATTCCAAACGAGGTCTCTTGAAGATTCAACTCACTTGCAATCTCGCGACAGATTGAGGTATTCAGATAATAAAGAATAGATTATTGGCAAAAAAGGGAGTATTTCATTAATTATCAGAAATTTACATACAAGAATGCATGAAGCATCTATCACAATTTCTGAAAGGAGAAGAACCCATACAAAAGGACCTCGGCAAGCGAGGTGAGGGTTCTACAGGGGGAAAGGTTAGTTTCTAAACCCGCTCCTGGCGACAGAGCAGTAGCCCATGGTCTCTCCTGCTTATTCCTCTGCCGTCGTGCCTGTCTGGGTTAGAATTAGAGTGTCCCCTGAAACCAGCAGGCCAGGTAGTAGAGCTACCAATGACAGCTAGAAGGGGTGGCTAGAAGACACCGTGAAAGCCCCGCTAGGTCGATTCTGTGTCGAGGCCACATGCAACGGGCCATCCGTGTCTCCCACCACCATGTAATAGGCCATCCAAGTCTCAAAGCTTCGCCAGAAGCCAAGACACCAAGAAGCTCTTCAGCTCTTCAGTCTCCTCTATTAAAATTCCCTGAGGCAAAAGAAAGGATACCTCAGGCTATATATAGACCCGCTCAGCCCTTTAAAGAATCCTGAGGAAATCTGGCCAAATCTTCATCCAACGGCCCAAAACAAGCGGCAGTGCCACGCCAATGGCTAGCAACGGCAAACAGGAGAAAGTATGGCCTAAAGTAGAATGGAAAGACATCTAACATGACACTTTGGTCAAAGAAGGACACTGGCTGAAGATACAAATCTAGCCTCAGAAATATGCAACTCCCGATTCGCAAAGCAAACCAAGAGTTGGGGGGGCTTATGTTATATACAAAAAATAGCCTCACATGGGCGAACCCTCAGACGCGACAAAGATTAAGATCCACACCCTCACAAACAACAATAGCAAGGTAGTTCCAGACACTAAGCCCTGCCTCACTCATCACAACACAATGATGATGCTAGGCACAAAACAGCGTCCCAGCGACAATGCGACCTAGCAAAAGGGGCTTAGGTACGACCCGACATGGTAGTTGATCGTCCCTCTCACGACTGCTTCCTCATCATAACGACCCTCATGACATCTTCGAGGCCAGGAACTCTCGCTTGAGACATCAGAGTATCTTGCCTGACACGGTAATGGCTATAAGCCCACCAGCTAGCCTGAAAAGCCTACTTCCGCAGCCTACAGTCAGAACATGGTCTTTTCATTATCTTTTCTCATTTACTTTTGATGTAACACAACTGTAGCAAATAATAAATACATGCAACCTCTCCTTCCTCTATAAATAGGATTGCATTATTAGCAAAAGGGAGAGGAGGCAATCTTGTAAGCAGAAACTCTGCAAATTATCCAATATCAATAAAATCTCCGCTGTGGACGTAGGGTCCGGTACCATCCGAATTTGGCCGAACCACGTTAAATGTGTGTATAGAAAATCCATTCCATCTTCTCCCTCTTAGTTCCAGTCTAGCAACACTTCAGGAGTGGCATTGATTCCTGAAACTCACATTTGGTTAATTGAAGTTCTGGTCCTTTATACGAATCGAATTTCACCGTCAACAAGTTCTATGATAAGTTATAGGTTAATCTAACTTTTTGATTTATGAATGGAAAATAAAAACAAGTTAGAGGCTGGTGATATCAATCAGGGGTTGATATTCATGTCGGTCATGGCTAGGGAGTTAGGTCGTGACAACTAGCATATTTTATGTCATATTCTCTTCGAAGAATGCATTGATCTCATACACTCTTTGATATGGTGATATTTGGACAAACATATAGGTATATGTTATGGAACAAATGACTAGATTGATCCACCATGAGAAACCAAACGAAATGTTACCATGTGTCAATGAACTTCTAATGTGAAAGGTGGTGTAAGTGATCCTTAGATTTGATATCAACACAGTATCTTATGTATTGTGCATGTACCTTGATTTTATTTTAGGCTTGCACTCTTAAAGAATAGATATGAATAATTTTGCACCATAAAGTACATGAAGGTAGTGATTGATTAAGAAAAAATTCATCCTCCTAAGTAACAAAGGAAAGATATTCAAAAATATTTTGAAACTTGTGCTATGATCAAAATCATAGGCCTATATATTGATGATACAAAAAAAAAGAGTTTTATGTATAATTAATTACTGATAAATAAAAGGAGTTTTATATTTGAACAATTGTGAGATACACATATTCAAACATATACCCAGGATTAGGCGTTCATATTAGAGTTGACACTTAAACCATGCCCAAGTCCATTTTGAATATGAAAATAAGAAAGGAGTAAATTACATACTAACACATTATCACGAAAGTTTTTAATTTTTACAGATCTATTCCTAGCATTTGGATAGTCATGATGCTTATCTAAAAGTTAATCTTGATCTATGAATTTGTTTGAACAATTTAGAAAAATTGTGTTTGAATTTGTTGTATAAAAAAATAGCCTTAAGAGCTCACGGCCCTAGGATGCTAGAGACACTCAGCAAGCTTTGCTTCGCCCATTAGAAAGCGGTGTAGTGAAGCTGTTTCAGCATTATCCTATGAAGCTGTGAAGTAGCGATGCGACAGGATAATCCAAACACATAACTCAGAGCCATCCTCACCTCGCAAGGTAGCGACCCAGTGAGCCGACGAGGAAGCCACCAGACTCGCCTGTCAAGTAGCAACGACAATAGGCTTGCCACAGCAGCCTCCATGACGTCCCTGAACCAGAAATTCCCATTTGGGACGCCCAACCCCTTGCTCAGTACAGTAGTGACATAGCAATGAGTGCAGACAGATCTAGTCTACAGCCAACCTAGAGGATCTACCCTGCAGCCTATATTCTGCATTAGCCAGTTTGTAGTCTTTTACTGTCTTTTCTCATTTATACCTTGATGTAACACAACTGTAGCTTGTAATTATATTAGGCAACTCCTCCTCCCTCTATAAATAGGATTACACTATTAGAAAGAAAGAGAGGACAAGTTCTGTAAGTAGAAACTCTACTAAAATCACCGCCGTGGACGTAGGGTCCGGTGCCACCCGAATTTAGCTGAACCATGTTAAACTCACCACCTCCTCATCCCTTCTTCCTCTCGATCCACCTCCTTCTGCACTTCAGGAGCAGTTTTGATTCCCTGAACTCTCCCCTGTTAGCTAAGATTTAGGTCTTCTGTATGAACTAGATTTTACCGTCAACATTTTGGTGCCATCTGTTGGGACCATCTGCTGTCTGAAATCTCTCTCGAAGCCCGACAATGGCCAGAGGAAGAACAACTCGGAGTTCTACCATTCTAGTTTCCCAGCAACATACTGCTGCACCCGAAACTTAAGAGGCTCAGACGCCTGATTAGTCCCGATCGACACTCAAAAACATAGTCAGGGAGTTAGCTGAAACTGTCAAAGTGCTTGCTTAGGCACAAGCACAAAATGCTCAAAGATAAGAAGAAGTCATGGCGCAGCTCCAACAGCTTCGTGAGCAAGCTCAGAGAGAACTTCGCGATGATCCTGACGACCGGCGATTGGGGGGCTCACAGCGATCAGAAAGCTTTGTCCTTCAACATAAAGGACAATATCCCATAGTGGAAGAGGTTCTCCAAAGGCTGAAACAACTAGAAGAGCATCTACAACCTCAAAGTTTCCAACCTCGCAATGAGGAGACCTCACCATTTTTTGTGGAGATTGAGAAACAACCTCTTTCATAGAAACTCAAAGTGCCTGCTATCCCACTGTATGATGGGAACAGCAACCCAAGCGATCACTTTGACGTGTTTAATACTCAAATGGACCTTTAGACAATCAAACCCCTAGTGAAGTGCCGCGTGTTTCCTGCCACATTAGGGGCAACACCTCGGACATGGTTCAGGCGCCACTCGGCTCGCAACATCTGTAGCTTGGAAGAATGCCAAAGGAAATTCATTGACCAATACCAAGCACTAAAAAGGCAACTCGCACCTCCTTGCCACCTCGCAATGATTTTCCAGTGCAAGGATGAGCCGTTCAAAGACTACGTGGCCCGATTCAGGCATGAGGCCAACTCCATGGAGAATCCCTCAGAGGAAAGCATTTTAACGGCCATCTCAGTGGGACTTCGCAAAGACAGCAAATTGTATAGAAGCCTCTACAAGTCCCTCACTTGAGACCTCACCGAATTCTATGATCGGGTAACCAAACAAATAAGATGGGAAGAAACCTTTGAAATGGAGGAACCCAAGCATAAAGTGGGCTACAGCAGTCCTATCACGAGCAAAAAGAGGGGTAGCAAGAGTCACAACGACCCCACTCCTCATCTTGCAAAGAAGGCAAAACCTCAACGACTTGAAGGCTGCTTTGAGAGTTACACCATCCTGTCAGACACACAGGATAAAATCTTTGCTGTAGAAAGGCACAATGAAGACTTCAAAAAACCCAGACCATTAAGGATAGCTGCCAAGTCGAGAGACCAAAGCAAATTTTGTGCCTATCATAATAAGGCTAGACACACCACCTTAGAATGTCAGACATTAAGAGACACCATAAAGGACCTCATCAGAAGAAGTAGACTACAGGATTATGTGGTAAGACTATTGGGACAGTGTGCTCACCAGGCTCAATGAGTTATCACCCAAGAGCCTGAGCCCTCTCTCTGAACCATATTTTGATCCTGTAACTTTCATCTGTTATAAAGGATGTTTGATTATACCGACTATTATATGCTAAATCAATGTAAATTGTCGATTGGCCATGCGTTGCCTCAACAAAGAGTTTTTACTCCATCATTGCAATCTTGCTACAGCGAACAATTTTCACCTCGCTACATCAAGCAACACCCGAGGGTGAGATGGCCCCTGAGCCTACCTCGTGATTATGAAAACTCAAAATAAAATTGAGGGTGAGACCGACCCCGAGCCTACCTCACAACACTCGAGGGTGAGATGGCCCCTGAGCCTACCTCGCGGTTACGAAAACTTAAAATAAAATCGAGGGTGAGACGGCCCCCGACCCTACCTCACAATACCCGAGGGTGAGACAGCCCCTGAACCTACCTCATGGTTATGAAAACTTAAAATAAAACTGAGGGTGAGATGGCCCCTGAGCCTACCTCACAATATCCGAGGGTGAGATGGCCCCTAAGCGTACCTCACGATTACGAAAACTTAAAATAAAATCGAGGGTGAGACGACCCCCGAGCTTACCTCGCAATACCCGAGGGTGAGATGGCTCTTGAGCCTACCTCGCAGTTATGAAAACTCAAAAGAAAACTGAGGGTGAGACGGCCCCCAAGCCTACCTCGCAATACCTGAGGGTGAGACGGCCCCTGAGCCTACATCGTGGTTATGAAAACATCACTACTTCTCACAGCTCTCATGTAGACGTATCTCTCAAGATCTCTCAGGCGCAACTCGCATGTGACCCCTCTCACACTCGCGACAAGTCAAGTAGTCAAAAAAAATAAATAATAATAAAGCAAAGCATAGTCGATTGGCAAAAAGAGAAGTTTCACTGATCATCAGAAGTTTACATATGGTGATGCACAGAGCATCTATTACAACATTTGAAAAGAGGAACAAGCTTGAATAGTAAAAAGACCTCGGCCAATGAGGCAAAATTACATTAAAAGAAGAAATAAAGAAATGAAGGCCAGGAGCTCGACAACCCGGCACGACCATTCCTACAAGAACAAAAGATCGGTCACTAAGCTCATGCCTGGAGGAAGGACATCAACTCCCAGTTCCTCCTGCTTATTCCCTCTGGCGCGTCCCCTTGAACTAGGCCAAGAGCAAATCAAAAAGTCATAGCCACCTAGCTAGGGTGCTGCACCACAAGCAACAGCCGGAGGAGGTGGCCTGAAGTCAGCACAGGATCCCCCAGGAGCCCGTTTGGTGGATCCTGCGACTGAGCCACATGCAACGGGCTATCCATGTCTCCCGACACTCTGCAACAAGCCATCCATGTCTCAGCAAGCTTCATCAGAAGCCAAGGCACCGAAACGTAGGGGGCTCTTCAATCTCCTTCATTGAATTTCTTTGGGATGAAAGACAGAATGCCCTAGGCTATAAATAGACCTGCTCAGCCCTTTGAAGAATCCAGAAGGTATCTGACCTGATCTTCATCCAACGGCCCGGAACAAGTGACAATGCCACGCTAACGGCCAAAAATGGCAAACAGGAGGAAGCATGGCTTAAAGCAAAGCAGAAAGACATCTGAGATAACATCTCAGTCAAAGAAGAACACTGACTGAAGATACGAATCAGTTCTTGGAAACATGTAACTCTCGGCCCGTAAAGCAAACTAAGAGTTGGGGGGCTTATGTTGTATACAAAAATAGCTTTAAGAGCTCGCAACCCCAAGACGTCAGAGACACTCAGCAAGCTTCGCTTCACCCATCAAAAAGTGGTGTAGCTAAGCTATTTTGGCATTATCCTACAAAGCTGTGAAGCAGTGATGCGACAGGATAATCCAGACACACAGCTTGAAGCCATCCTCGCCTCGTAAGCTAACGGCCTAGTAAGCTGACGAGGAAGCCACCAGACTCGCCTGTCAAGTAGCAGTGACAACATGCTTGCCACAGGAGCCTCCATGACGTCCCTGAACCAGAAATTCCTGCTCGAGATGCCCAACCCCTCGCTCGGTCCAGCAGTGATGCAGCGATGGGCGCAGACAGATCTAGTCTACAACTGACCTAGAGGATCTACCTTGTAGCCTACATTCTGTAATAGCTAGTTTGTAGTCTTTTACTGTCTTTTCTCATTTATACCTTGATGTAATACAACTGTAACTTGTATTTATTGTAGGCAACTCTTCCTCCCTCTATAAATAGGATTACACTATTAGAAAGAGAGAGAGGACAAGTTCTATAAGCAGAAACTCTGCTAAAATCACTTTCCAAGCACATTAATAAAATCGCCACCGTAGACGTAGGGTCCGGTGCTGCCCAGATTTAGCCGAATCACATTAAACTCACCACCTCCTCATCCCTTCTTCCTCTCGATCCACCTCCTTTTGCACTTTAGGAGCAGTTTTGGTTCCCTGAACTCTCCCCTGTTGGTTGAGATTTGGGTCTTTCATACGAACTAGATTTCATTGTCAACAGAATTAAATTTAGTTTTAATTGAATTGAGCTTATAGAAGCTTGCAAACGAATTCATTGCCAATGTGCATAGAAACCTAATGGGTCACACATAATAAAATCTCTTTAATACAAAGTCAAAGAAAAAGTTAAAATGCAAAATGTTGTGAATTCAAGAGTTGAATTAAGTGAACATCTTAGAAATTTGAAATGATAAATTAAATGTTCTAATGTGATTAAAAGTGTTAATATATCAATAATTTAATAATTCTAATGAAAATTACAATTATTAAATAGTAGTAAATTTCCATTGTTGATATTTAAATGTTATAGAACATTTATATTAACACTGGATGAGATTATGAGCAAAGGAATAGTTTCTCACTTAGAAAAATTATTTTAATAAATTAAAACATTTAGAAAATGATTATATAAGAGATTTTATAAGTTAGGACTTGCAGAAAAGTATTTAGACAAGTTGGACACAAAATAAGGAGCATGAGATTAAAGAGTGTGAACTCCTTGGGCTAAAGGATTGCATAACTACACTTGATGAGTGGATGGCACAAGCAAGGGGAAACCCTAGCTTGTGCACCACTCATGCATGCTTTCTCACTCTTGTTTGTGCTTCAAACTCTTTTATTTAAATAAGAGAGAAGCCAAACCTTTGGTCACATCAATTCAGGCTTGGTACATGTGTTGTGTGCCAACTTTCTTTATGTGATCTCACTTCTCATCTCTTCTTTGCATTTAAACACCAACTTTACCCTAGTGAATTTGTGACCCCTTAGACAGATGGCAACTCTTAAGTTGAGTTGTTGATTTTTATATTCTACATGTTACGTGAACTTGATGGAAGCTTCGAATCAAATTAGTTTATGTGAATCATCGTTGATGTTAGAGATTAAATCTAAACAAGTTGCTATAGGACAATCCAAGA
Source organism: Saraca asoca (assembly GCA_026873985.1). Classification (NCBI taxonomy): domain Eukaryota; kingdom Viridiplantae; phylum Streptophyta; class Magnoliopsida; order Fabales; family Fabaceae; genus Saraca; species Saraca asoca. The sequence continues at coordinate 8,334 of JANHAO010001009.1, forward strand.
AACTTGATCATAGGGTTAGAGCGAGAGTTTGTAGAATTGTTTGAAGATTAAATTTAGATTTGACCAAAGATTTTGATAATAACTCTCAATAACATATAATTTAAAGTATTGATTTAAATTTTACCAATATAATTTGAGTTTGTAAAAATGTTAAAATTCCACTATGCATATTTGATTTTTTTTATCGACAAATTTGACGTCTTTCAATCAAATTTTTTCCAACAAATCATTCATGAGTAAACTAACTTATATCATGTTACATTCTTCTAGAAGAATGGAATGATATTATACACTATAGATATGATGATATCTAGACAAGACATATGGGTATATATTATGGAACATATAACTAGATTGACTTGCCATGAGAAACCATATGGAATGTTACCACATATCAATGGACTTTTTATGTAAGTGATCCTTAGACTTGAGATTAACACAATATCATATATTTGGAGTCGTGTATTTTGATTTTATTTTAGGCTTGCACTCTTAAAGAGTATAGAAGGTAGTGATTGATCAAGAATTCATCCTCTTTGTTAACAAAGGAAAGATATTTGAAAGATGTTTTGACACTTGTGTTATGATTAAAATCATAGGCTTATGTATTGATGATACATAAAAGGAGTTTTACATATAATCAATTATCGATACTTAGAAAGAGTTTTATGTATGAAAGATTGTGAGATAGCACATAGTTAAACATACACCCAAGTTAGATGTTCATATTAGAATTGACACTTGAACCATGCTCTAAGTCCAATTTGAATATCAAAAGATGAAAGGATTAAATTACAGACTACCTTGGACTTGAGATCAACATAATATCTTATGTATGGAGTTATATATTTTAATATTATTCTAGACTTGCACTCTTAAAGAGTAAGTATTTTGATTTTATTTTAGGCTTGCACTCTTAAAGAGTATATACATGTAACATCTGAAAAATTTGGGAAAATAAAAAGAAAAATTTTAAATAAAAAATTAAATTTAAAAAGGACTAAATTGAAAAATCGGTTGGGACTAAATTGAAAAGTTTTTAGGAAGTTGGGCAATAGTAAAAGTCAGCCATAAATTTTGGGGCCAAAGTGAAGGCGATGCTTAAGTGGGGGGCCAAATTGCAAAAATATTTAAATGTTTTTATTTATAAATATATATAGTTGCCCCCCTTTTCACAGTACGAGCCCTTCCCCGGTTTTCCCTTCTTCTTCTTTTCTCTTCTTCTCTTCAATTCCAGCCAGCTCCAAAAACTTCTGGAGTTTCCCATTCACTGGCGTGGCTTCGGTCATCTTCTGTAGTTCCAGTGTACTGCCAAAAAGCTCAGGTAAGTCCATTGAAGCTCCTTCACCTCGGCTTGTTGGATTTAGGAAGTTTTCCAGCAAAACTTGGCCGTTCAGCCATAACGATGTGGTGACCATCCGAGCTCCTTCTGCTAGCGGTACTTTGGCCAGCTTCTTCCCATTTATCATCTTCTTTCCCAGCGTCCAGACAGACCGAAAATATTCACTGTGGTTCAACCATTTCTGGTGACCCCTGTGCCTTACTGGTTCGACCAGCTTTGAGATGTGGGCCGCTGGCAGCACCCCAACCGGTGGTGAGCTGAGGATATCCACTTTGGGACCCGATAAGTAATCCTATAACATTAGTTTTATTCTGTAGTAATTGGTTTCATAATTATCAAGAAATTTGTGTGAATGGTTGAAAATGAATAGTTGATGAAATTGGGAAATTTCTTGATAATTTATTTTGGATATTTTTCTAGTGAAATATAGATTCTATATTGCTTGATCTTCTGCAAATTATATGATCTGATTGTGAGTTGATAAGTGGTTTTGCTGGTATAAATCCTGGTTGTTATATAAATGTTAAGTTACTATTTGTTGTATTGGTATGAATTTTAGTTGTTGTCTAATTTTTTATTACTGTAAGGCTTATGGTTTATTGTGTACTGGGTGAGAGTGAATTCCATATTTATTGTATGTTGTATGAATGATGGATACTGTATAAATTCTGTTTATTGTAAGTTTGGTAATTTTGATGTGAATGAAAAATCTTATCCTGGAAAATGTTGTCTTGTATTGGAAGGTAATTTTATTGAATAATAAAGTAGTAATTTCAATAAAATGAAATACCGATGATGATTTATTTTGAGGTATTATGCATATAAATATATATATACTCTTATATTGTTATATTATGACAAATTCATAATTCAGACAACGTGAAATCCTGGATTCCATAGAAACCTAGTGGTAACCTGGTAGTATCCATAAATAGCCTGTATGGCTAGGTAATACAACAAATAGCCTGAATGGCGGTAATAGCCCAAGGGACGGTATTAGTCTGTTCAAAAAAGTGACTGTTGAATATGAGTATTTCATACAAATGAAAAGTACAGAGAAAACATTGAGGATACCATGATTACCAATAAGAGTTTCCCTGGAATCCAGGTATTGATATTATTTTCTTACATAATGTATATATATCTAAAATGATTAAATTATCTAAGGATCCATCGGTAATTCTGTGGCAACCCACAAGTGCACCTGTGTATATCTGTTCTGTAGGATCAATAAGGGGGTGATCTGAACTGGTGTTATTTGGTTGGACATGGAGATCGGTTTTGGTTCCTTGTTGGATTCCTTTGGGTCTGAAACCACTAGCTATTCATAGGAAACCCTCAGGTGTACTTGTGACCACCCAGTGTCTGTTGGAGCAATAAGGGGGTGGGTGGAATAAAATGAAATATCTGAATGGTGTTGTAAATGATATAGGGGTGATCTGATTAGTTCTGATTACCTATAGGAATTATCTGAATCCAATCAACATTACCTTAAAGAAAAGAAATATGTCCTAAACTATTTGATATGTAAATATCATATTTATGAAAAAAGGTATAAAACAGTAAATATATAAAAATCATGAAAAGTAAAATAATGTTATGGGTTGTAGTAATTGTGCTTCGGATAGCCAGTGGAATAAATGTTTAATCTGGGCCACCATGTATTTGATTTACTACTGCGTAGATGGCCCATATTATTTGTCTATAGATGCATTACAGAAATTGATATGGAATTATCGTAATATTTAGTGTATTATGTTTATGATTGAGTTCTGGATGTCCAGTAAGTTTTTGATGTCTAGTCTGGGCCATTACATATTTATTTATTTGTTATACAGGTTTTGATAGGTGTGTGGCCCTTATTGTGTATTATGGCCTTGAGCCTGGGTTTCCAGATTATAGGGGAAACTTTGCCGAATTTTCAGCCAAAAATAAAAGTGTAACTATGGGCCAATAGGTATAGTTAGGCTTATAGAAGGTTTCCTATGGGTGACCTTCTACCTTCTACGCCGGTCATAGACCCCCTGGATGGGTTATGACAATACAAATAATTTTGGATACACCACAAAGTACATGAAGGTAGTGATTGATCAAGAATTCATTCTCTTTGGTAACAAAGGAAAGATATTTGAAAGATATTTTGACACTTGTGCTATGATTAAAATCATAGGCTTATGTATTGATGATACATGAAAAGAGTTTTACGTATAATCAATTATCGATACATAGAAAGAGTTTTATGTCTGAAAGATTGTGAGACAGCACATAGTTAAACAAACACCCAAGTTGGATGTTCATATTAGGATTGACACTTGAACCATGTTCTAAGTCCAATTTGAATATCAAAAGATAAAAGGATTGAATTACACACTACCTTAGATTTGATATCAACATAATATCTTATGTATGGAGTTATGTATTTTAATATAATTCTAGACTTGCACTCTTAAAGAGTAGGTACAAATAATTATTAGGTGTATCACGAAATATATGATGGTAGTGATTAATCAAGAAAGAATTCGTCCTCCTCGGTATCAAGGGAAAATACTCCAAAGTTGTTTGATACTTGTGCTATGATCAAAATCATAGGCCCACATATTGATTCATGTATAAAATGATTTTATGTATAATCAATTGTGAGATAACATATAGTCATTAGACAAACACCTGTAATTGGACATTCATATTAGGGTTGATAGTTGAACTATACCCTAAGTCCAATTTGAATATAAATAGATAAAGGGATTGAATTGCACATTAACACCTTACCACAAAAAGTTTTGATTTTCACAAATCTATTCCTGGCATTTGGGTGGTCATGATGCTTTGTGAGAAGCCAATCATAATTTATGAATTTATTTGAAAAATTTAGGGAAACTATATTTGAATTAAAAAGATTTTAATTCAATTAAGCCATGTTGAAGCTCGTAAATAAATTCATTGCTAACATACTTGAAAACTTAACGGGTTACACACAATAGAATCTCTTTGATCCAAAGTCAAAAGAAAAGTTAGAATGCAAAATGCTTTGAATTCAAATGTTGAATTAGTAAACATCTTAGAAATTTTAAATGATTAATTAAGTATTCTAATATGATTAGAAGTGTTAATTAATTAATTATTTAATAATTATAATAAAGATTACAATTATTAAATAGCAGTAAATTTCTAATGTTGACATTTGAATGTTATAAGAGCATTTATATTAACTATGGAGGAAATCATAAGTGAAGGAATGGCTCCTCAATTAGAAAGTTATTTTAATTAATGAACTAAAACAATATGAGTATTATTGTATAAAAGAATTTATAAGTTTGGACTCGTAGTTTGGGCTTATTGAATGCAAAAGTGGGCATATGAGGGTTAATGAGTTTGGATACCTTATGACCCAAGTAAGGAGTATGGACTCTTTAGGCCAAGAGGGTAGCACACAAGCCTAGAGTGTTAACCCTAGCCGTGCGATCCAACCACTTGAAGAAGTGGACAACACAAGCAAGGAAAGCCCTGACTTTTGTGCCAGTGTACTTGTGCTCCAATCTCTTCTATTTAAAGAAGAGAGAAACAAATTCTTCAACACATGTACATGACACAATACCCAAATCCTAGCACATGTCTTGTGCACTGAAACCTCTATCAATCTGATCTTTCTTCTCTTCTCTTATTTCCATTCAAATACCAATCCTAACTGAGTGAATTCATGATTCCTTGGAGAGTTGGCAACTCTTAAGTGAAAAAGTTAATTTTCCTACTCTGCCTATATATTGCTAGAGGGTTTGAATTAAATTGATTTGTGTGGATTGCCATTGATATTAGAGATCAAATTTGTTATTTAAGATTTAAAAATAACTCCTATGCTATAAAAGGATTCATTTAACCTTTTCTAATATATTCATATCTTTAATATCTTTAATAAACTTATTGGATTATGGTCTGCCACTACAAATGATTTATAGTTACATAATCCAATAATTAATTTTTTGGATTATAGTCTGCCACTATAACTAATGTGTTTTAGGAATACTCACACTTAGATGTGATTAGGAAAGATGTTTTGTTGTCCATATCATTTTATATGTCCAATATGTTTTAGGAATAACATAGACGATTTATAGTTACATGCTTATGCTATGATTCATGTTTTTGAGTGGTGAAAAAGGAGATTATTTTCTCTATTTTGTAATGGTGTTTCATGTAGCTTATAACTTTATTTTGTTTGAATATTTCTTTGTCATAATGCTTAAAGCTACTAATAGTTGAATGTAGAGATACTCGGTTGAGAAGGAAGTTGAAAAAAGTGGACAAGCTAAAAGCCTACAATAGACTACATAGAGGTGAAGTGCCAACTTTGATGATCTAAGTTTTGATTTAATGCAAATTTCTTCTGCTATCATATTTTAGTCTGTACGTGGTTTTTAGTAATATATTTTTCCTGTCAGTTATGTTTTCAAGTTGTATAAGAGGTGGCTATTTTTTCTGTTTTTAATGATTTTTCATTTGTCTTTTGGATTCGAATTCATTTTTTTTCAATTTGGTATAATACTGTCAGATTTACAATATACCAATTGTAACTTCCTCTTTTTTTTTCGTAATCCTTAAATACTACACAAATTTGATTAAGAATGATTTTCTGTTGTCCATATCATTCGATATTTCCTATGTGTTTTAGGAGTAACAAATAATTTAACTTCAATTTATGACATTAACCCCATTAAAAAGAGGTTTAGAGACAATGAAGCAGATGACAAAACTCCTATAAGCAAGATGCTAAGTCCTCAAATGTTTTGCACCAAGCTAAAGAAGTTCATAAAAAGGGAAATATGAGACTGAACTTCACAGTTGCCTAATTAACACTACTATTTTATTGTGTGAACGCATTACTGCCATAAGCAAAATATACAAGAGGAAAATATTTGTCTTCAATTGTCTATTTTGGTAGTTGATTCTAAAAACTTGTTTGTATTTTTATCATTTTGCTAGGAAATAGGACAAGTTTATATAACAGTTATCTTTGCAACTACCAACTATATGGATGAATTTCCTTTGATTAAATGTGTTTTTCCTACAAATTATACAAAACAAAAAAAAAATCAAATAGATCATTAGTTTCTTTACAAATCCGTGTATCGCACGGATCCAAAACTAGTTGTAGATAAAAACCCCGCTCACATGGACTCTATCCAACACATGATCAAAGTTGACACAAGTCTGACATGGACCATGCTAATAAGAAAGGAAACTCACGCAAAGCCATAAGGTTATATGTTGTTTTGTATATGTTTAAAGAACAAAAAGCAGCACCTATATTCATGGAATGACAACCAACAATAAAGATAAATAAGGAATTAAGACCTACTACACTGGCATGTTCACAGGAGAAAAGCCAACCCAAAAAGATCAACCGAGAGGTGTATAGTTTGCAGAAAAGATGACAGGATATATAGTTTTGTGCCTGAAAATGATCAAGATAAGTTTATCACTTGGTGAGTGAACAGAATACAAAATATTGTTAATCAAATATTTATGGGCAAAGTCAAATAAGAAATATGAGATCTATGTCTTACTGACTTACAAGATCCTTTTAAAAGAATGAGTTCTGAAATTCATATAAAAACATACAAGAAGTCGATATTTGTTGCGCCGCATTTGGAATCATAAAAAATTATAAGTTAATTTTATTTGCAATTGAGTTTCATTTTTATATAATTCCAAACGGAAAGTCAAGAACATGACCTTCTTCTTCTTTCAGATATCTAATCTTGGTATAGTTTCTCCTAAAACCATTAAATACAAAGTTTAAACTACAATGACACCCCAAATTAAGAAAACTAAGGTAGAGCTTACGAGCCTGTAATTAATATTGTTAAAATTGACTAAAGAAATTTAACTAATAATCAAATATTTTATTCATGTAACAAAATATCTAAATTTGTACAATATCATCAATCAACAAAGACATACATATTTAGTATCGATTGCACAATTATGAACATAAATCCTCCAAGTCAAGTACACTCCTCACAAATAATCCTAACATTCACGTTATTACCAATAAATATATATCTCACTAATATAACACTATCCTAAATGCAATTTTCAAATTTTATTATAACAAAATTTTATACAACTAATCCCACGATAAACGAATATATAGCTACACAAAATTTTATGAAGTAATATAAGTAACATAATTCTTACATAAATACATAACATACATGTAATCATGTAAAATTAATTCAACACCCCAATAATAACATCACATTGGAAAATTTTCATACAATAGCTCAACATTTATGAATTATATAATAAAATTTTCAAGAGTAAAAAATATCAAATTAATATTTAAATAAATTAGATAAAAAATTAAATAATTTTTATTTTCAAAAAATTGTGAAAAAAATGTTCAAAAATTCCAATTCGAGGGTGGAGCAAAATAATATTCGAGCCACCGCCATTGGCCGCCAGCATGGCTGCATGCGGGGTTACATGCACCACACTTACAAATGGGTGAGCGCACGTCATGCGCAGCATTCAGCCTGCTCGCTTGAAATGCTGGTACTCAGGTTTATTCAACTCAGATTCTTGCCACCTCAACCTAGTTGTCAAGTTGATCAAATTTGACCATTTCAACCCAAATTAATTTGTGAATTTTATTCTCTTAATTTAACTGTACGTAATCCCTCAATCAATTTCATAAATAATGAAAATTTTATACAATTTTTATTAAGAAAATCGAACTGCTCATTGAATAAAAAATTGTTCAAAATTTTATGTATTAAAATGATTTTACATCAGTTTTCAAGAAATTGATTTAAGGGTTTCGGGTATTTAATTATTCTAACATAGAATCACTCCTCAATTTTATTTGTGGAGTGACATCATTAATTTATAATTTTAACCTTATTGTGCCTACCTAATGCAAATTAGTTGACAATGACCATGTTGGAGGCTCACTTAAATCTCATGTAGAAATTTGTCTTTACAAATGACCTTTTGTAACTAACTGGCTTTTTATGTAGTAGAGATTAAATAAATATAAATCTTAATTGCCTAAACGTAATTCCCAATAAGAGAAAGTAAATCAAAATGAAAGTCAACTTAAACAAAAAAGTTTAGTTAAAAAAAAAAAGTTGACCAACGTGACAATTCCCTCCTGCAATAGAGGTGAAGGCAGAATGTGTGACAAGATGTTTCATGTCCAAATCCCATCGGTGGTAAATTTCGATGGACCGATACTTCATATAATAATTGTATCTGCGTGTCAGAAACGTTTCCGTTTTCTACATTTATCAACACCGACACTTTATTTATCATGTAAAAATAACATCGATACTTCTGAAAATATTGTGTCCCCGTATCCGCATGTCGATGTCCGTGTAACATAGGTGGTAAGCGTTAACTTTTGAGGCAAAAGGACAAAAAGTTTCTTTATAAATCTCCTAAGACTATCTGCAGTAGAGGAAGTTTAAAGGGAAGCTTAATTTAAGCAACCTTCTTTAAAGTTGTTTACCCACTGTGAAGCAACTGCAAAATTACAAGTCAGCATTTACAGTTGCTTGTTAAGCAACTGCATCTTAATATTAAAGTGGGTCCAATTGTAAGATAAATTATGGGGTCCATTTAAGAAACTTGATAGAGTTTCACCATTGTGGAATAAAATTGCTTGAGTTGCTTAAGAAGTGTAAAATGATGTGACAGTGTGAGACCCAGTAAAAAATTAATAAACAAAGTTTAAGAAACTCTTGTAAGATGCTTGCATTATAGATAGTCTAAGCCAGACATATAGTTTGCCCTTACACTCATGAAAGAGGGTTAATCGGTAGCTTGTCTGAACAACACCTCGTCCCTAACCTGAAAAAAAAAAAAAAGTGGTAAAACATTACTATAATAATAAAAAAAACATAAATTAATTATAATTTAATTTCCTTTGCCATAAAATATCATCTTTTACATTATTTACTAATCAAGTTTCTCCACCAATAATAATTATTTGATTAAATAATTTTTCTTGTTGGCATATAGTTTTAGTAAAAACTATAATAATTTATTACTAGCCAAAAATGTAAATTTAGTTCTAGGATTTTTTTTTTAAACAAATTTATCCCTAACTTTTTCAAAAAGCATACAAACTCCCACAGCTCCTCTAACTTCGTTTGCTTTGCTAACTGAAATCCTTACTGCCACACAAACTGGCATCCAAGGATTCTTGAGACATCATCTTCTTCCTTAAGGTCCTAACTATGTAATAGTAACAAAATTTAAGAAAAATGAATTTTTTTTAACATTTAAAGGCTCTCAATTTTTGTTTTTTTTATTTTGGCACCCAAAACACCAACTTGTATATTAGTAAGGATTTTTATTAATAAAACAAAAAGAATTAAGAGACTTAAGCGAGTTTGCATGCTTTCTGAATGTTAGGGGAAATTTAAAAAAAAAAAAATCTTAGAAAATAAAAATGAAACTACAGTGAAAGTTAGATGACCAAATTTATATTTTGGCCTTTATTATTATTTTTTTACTATAAACTAATTTTTTGAAAAAGAAAATTCTTAGACTTTCAGCAGAACTATGTCAATCTAAATTCCAGCTAAGTAGTGTAATTAAAAACAATATTTTCTACATAACAAACCCAACTCAAACAGACTCTGACCCTACATATAATCAAAGTCGATAAAATTATAAGATGCATTCACACATTTATATAACTTGTCAAACGTCTTATATCACCCAATTTAGGAGTAAATTAAAGATGTGAAAACCATCTTTAAAATGGCTCCCGCAAGTCTGACATGGACAATGGGATAAGAAAGGGAAATCATGCAATGCCCCAGAGTTCACTTGTTATGTCTAAACAACCAAACAAGTAGAAACAATATCCACAAAATGACTGCCAACGACAAACATACACATGGAACATGGGACTTGCTATACTGGCATGTTCACAGGAGAAAAGCCTATCCAAAATGATCAACTAGGTGTGTAGATTGCGTAGAAGATGGAAGATATACAGTTTTGTGCCTGAAAATGAACAAGATAAGATTGGGGTAAGTCTACCACTTGGTAAGTAAACAGAATACTAATTATTGCAAATCAAATATATCAGTGCAAAGTAAAATAAACCCTCCTCTTTTTATCGGTGATCTAACACAAATATGCACGGAGCGGTCATCTAACATAAATATGCAAGAATTAATGAGATTAATGAATGAAGAAAAGAGTTGCTTTCTACTAAATCACCCTTTATCAAAAATTAATTGTGTTATAGTTGAGCATTTATTAGAATCATAAAGGCAAGATTAGGAAAAAAAATAATAAATGTATTTTTGGATTTCTAGAGACAGATAAAATGGAACAAATATAACTCTCTTAAATAACAAATAAAAAAGAATAAGAGTAAAAAAATATGAAATGCATATCCTACTAAATTAATGATTCTTTCAAGAGAACGGGTTCTCAAATCCATACAAAGAATAGAGAAATTGATATTTGTTACTCCTAAAAAAAGAAACTACAATTTAATTTCATTTGCAAATAAATTTATGTTAAATTTTTTAAAAATAATTTATTTACAAAAAAAAAATTAAATATTGTTAAAAAATAATATCAATAATTAGGTTATATTATCAACTTATATTATGGACTTGCTTTTCTTACTCCTTGTTTGGAACCATAAAAAAGAAACTAGAGTTTAATTTCATTTGGAAATGGATTTATGTTAAATTTTTTTTTAACATAAATTCATTTGCAAGCAATTGAATTTTGTTAGAAAGTAATATTAATAATTAGATTATATTATGAGTTTAGATTATGTTATAAACTTACTTGTGGTGTACCCAAAGTTAAGGGTATTAAAATTTATGTTTCTTAGAAACTCTATAAATAGAACATTAAAGTTAAGTCTTATGTAATTCAAGTATCTTATTGATTTTATAATATATTATAGTTTTCTCTCCAACTTTTTTTAGTTTCTCTGCTTCCCCCTCCTAAACCCTTTCTTAACAATGTTCATAGTGTTATTATTTACCTTGAGATCTTGTAGGTTACACCGTTTGTAATATCTACTTTGAGATCTTGTATGTTATACCGTTTGTAACAACTTCAAATGCGGTTGAATTGTTATTATAGTTTTTCGCATAAATTTAGGATTTGTTTTGTTTTGTATTGTGAGTTATTTGATTTAAAAAGCAAAAAAAATTTGTCCAAAGTTTTCAAAATAGTGTAGAAAGAATAGAATTAAAAAAAAAAAGAAAAAGAAAAGATGACATAAAAAAGACAAGAGGCTAGTGTTGTTGATGAAATCAGGATTGCTCCGGAGGAAGCAATAGAAGTTCGTGATATAGAAGAAAGTCCGGAAGTGGCGGTTGACATTGCTTTAGGTTCATCTGATAGACTGAAACGATGTCTCTCATATATGTTGGTAATTTGGATTCAGTAGCTACGAAAAGAGAGCTTGAAGATGAATTCCACATATTTGAAGATATTAGGAGCGTGTACATAGCACGGAGACAACTGGTTATGGCTTTATTGACTTTGAAGACAACAGGGATGCAAAGGATGCTATTCATTAATTAAATGGTGATGGGCCAAGCAAGTTAGCCAAGTTGGACAAGTCAGTGCAGAGTTAAGACGAGTCATTGTTGAGTCATGGCAAACTATGTCCGAGACAAGGTGAGTCATCACCGAGTCAAGATGAATTATCATCGAGTCAAGGTGAGTTATAAATGAGTCTTATCAAATTTCCATTGAGTTGGGAGAGTTAGTGTTGAGTACGGGTTTCATTTGCTTAAATTTGGTTGATTGCTTTTGGTTTTGTGTGTTTTTTGTCTAAATAATGTTGGTTTTCCAATTTATGCAACCTAATTTAGTGTTTCTAGATATTTGTGACAATTTGGTGTGGGGCCACAGAAATTGCTTTTTATTTTGCTATTGTATTGATTTTCTGGAATGGATTATTGCTGCTCCGGTTTATTACTGGTGCGTTGGTGATTTTGAGGATTTTCATCTATGTGTGTGTTCTTGATTGTGGGTTTGGTTTAAGGTTGTTCGGCAAAATTTGGCAAAGTTCTTTTTGGGTAAGTTGGATGTTTTCTATGTCGCAGAATTTGGTGTCATTGTGATGCAATTTACTATGAGCTTTTGAAAACTAGCTGCATTAGCTGATTTTGAAGTGCTTGGACTTTAAAACATTTGGTGTTGTAGTTTTGTGTTTTTTCGGTGATCAGAATGAATTGCTTTAAGAAGTAGCTTTTCTAGTTGCAAACGTTTCAGTGTAGAAAGGTGTCAAGTGTAGCTTTAGGTCTTTCAATTTTATCATGGACAAAGTTATGTTTCTATGTGTTTAGTGCATTTTTGTGCTATATATATATATATATATATATACATTTGGACAAATTTAATTTTGGTATCTTCGAATAAAACTATTTGACATGACTTGTGTTTGCATAAGTCTAATTTGAAATGGTTTGAACCACTAGTTTTGACTGCCTAGAAATGGATTTATTCATACTTGATTCATATCAGTCAAATATAGTTGAGAGGCCAATCAATTCTTGGGTAGTCTTGAAGTTAGCTATGATGAATACAAAACGTGATTTATGATAATATTGGTGTTTTTTGCTAGGAGGTTGAGAAGATTTCTGAAACTGTGTACAACCATTGATATTGGTGTTTTATAGCTAGGAATTTGAGAAGACTTATAAAAATTGTGACCAAGTGTTGGTGTTTTTGGCTAAGAAGTTCAAGATTTTTGGATGTTGTGTCATTTTTGAATATGAAGTTGAAGACTTTTGGAAAATGTGCTGTTTTTGGCTAGGAAGTTGAGGAAGCAAATCAGGAAAAGCTAAAGGAAGACTTCTAAAAGTTGTATCATTTGTGTCAAGGAGAAAAATTGGAATAAGATTGAGGAAGTAATCAGAAGTAGTTAGCTAAAAATTTCTAAGAATTGTATTTATCAAAGTTTTGACATTGTTTATGGGGTTTGTGAATGTTTGCATTTAAGGGAATTGTCTGCTAGTTGTCTTTTGCAAACCATTTGTGAACTTTGAATTCTACCAAGTGTTTTCTTATAATTATGTTTTATTGTATTTTATTTTTTAGAGTTCCAATTTATGTAACAAGCTTAAATTTTGTAAACTTCAGCTTGAAGGAAACTTTAGAAAGTAATATTAATAATTAGATTATATTATTAATTTAGATTATGTTAGAGATTTGCTTGTGGTGCACCTAAAGTCAAAGATATTAGATTCTTTATTTCTTAGGAATTTTATAAAAATAGTGCATTTATGCAATTCAATCGTCTTATTAATTCTATAATATATTACAGTTTTCTCTCCAACTCTCTTTACCTTCTTTACTTCTTTCCCCTCCTAAATCCTAACTATTCTCTCAACACTAAATTAAAGAGGAAGGGAGGAAGTAAGGAATATGAAATACATATCCTACTAAAATCAAGATCCTTTCCAAAGAATGGGTTCTCAAATCCATATAAAGATTTAGAGAAGTCGATATTTGTTACCCCGTGTTTAGAACTATAAAAAAACTACAATTTAATTTTATTTGGAAATGGATTTATGTTAATTTTTTAACTTGATTTCATTTGCAAACAAATTGAATTCGATTTTCTATATGGCTCCCACCGAAGGGTCAAGGACATGATCCTTTTTTCTCTTCTAGATACCTAATCTTGGGATAGTTTCTCCTAAAACCATAGGACATGATCCTTTTCTTCTTTTAGATACCTAAGCATTTAAAACAAGCACAAGTTATTGTATCTTATAATAACTTTATATACAGGAAGCTTATTGTTAAGCATTACATATGCAGCCTTTTATCGTGGAGTAAATTTCTATTCTCTCCAAGTTCTCTCCAGTCCCTATATATTTTTGACATGAAAATAGTTTTATCTGTCCTAATTCTAGTGTAGTGTTATACTTCTGACAACCTCAAAATAACGTATCCATATTTGTTCCCATGAATCCATCAAATGCTCTGCAGAGCAAAGGCAAAGTTCTTGCATAGTAAAGTGCTTACAGAAAAAAACGCTCCAACGATGAGCTATTGATGACAAAAATTATATTTACAACGTACTTAAAAGGGAGCAAACTTGTCAAGATCTCAAGGACTCAGAGGTAAACTAGAAGTTGTTGATATTACGGATGAAATAACAATTTCCTACCTTGGATCATGACTATTGAGTGCTCTATAGAAATCAAATCTTTCATTAGAAGGAATTAATGAATCCTAGAGAAGAAATATTATATCTCAATTATACCCATAGTATGAATTTCAAATCTTTATTTAACACCTCTTAACTGGGCTTGGGTACAGTCTTGTGGGGCAGCTTGAGGGCCGACAAGTCGATTCCTAAGGGTGAGCCCATCGATCAACCGACCAATGTTAGAGGACACAAAAGTTAGTGCACCGGGATTTGAGGAAATATAATCCTAGTGTAATCTAAAAGTTCCAGAGAGTTGAAACCTTATTAAGAACTCTCAATGCATCCCTGATCAGATCTTCCAAATCTGGAGGTAATTTGATCAAATCAAGAGTTAACATGAGTTCATTTTATCTCACATTTGCAATTTCTTAGGTTTTGTTTTGTGAATTTTGCACAAATTGAGAGAAATCGCCTATGTTGTGTTTTGGGCATAATATCTAATGAATTGGGGTTTAGGAATGCATGAGAAGATTCCTTCTACATGTGAGTGGGAATTTATACCCTTCTGGCATCCTTTTCTTAAGCAAAATTCTAATCTTTAACTATCCTAAATGTTTTTTGTTGTGATAGAAAATGAGAAAATTAAATCTAAGTAATAGAAATTAATTGTGAATAAATCAAAAGATTAGAAATTATGAAAGGATGTTATAATGATATTAAGTATGCTATGGTATGATTATGAATAGAAACAGGATAGGACCGGGACATGAATATGTTACATAAAAGTTAGAAAGTATGAAGAGCCAAAAAACAAAAAAAAGGGACATAGACCAAGTTAGAAATTAGGAAATATAAGCATTGTTTAAATTATGTGTTATGATTGAAATATCGTATGTATATGTATGAGTAGAGTGAAATATCACATGTATAGGAATAAGATTATATTCCAGTCAAATATTCCTAGAAATCTAACTATACGTACTTTCATGAATAATGATTTCATGCATATATGCTTTCAGAATTCCATGATTTCAAATCACATGAACTTGAAGATTTGCAATGAATATTAATTTTTATAATTTTAAATTAAATTGAATTAAAATTATATTTTTTAGATTTTAATCAATTTCTCTTGGAAAATATAATTTTTTTATAAATATCATATTTTATAAATCTTTTACCTTTTTAAAACCTCATTAATTTTTATTATTTTATATCATTTCATATGCATAACATCATCTTTCAATATCATCAATATTTCTTTAGAAAATTAATCATAAGATGATTTTTCCACACTATTCACAAAACTCTCATGCGCATTTAGGATTACCATAGGAAGAGGATATTTCCAATAGAAACATTAGAAAGAATAGATTAAATAAGTCAACATAGATAAAGATTATAATTTCCTTAAGGAAATCTACGAAATAGAAAAATATAATAGGAACTTAATTTTATATGTGAACTAATACAAAACAGGTATGGAAAAGATGAACATTATAATTTTTTATCACTAGAACAGTGACTTATGATTCAAGTGTAGCATAGGGGGGTATATTTCATATAGTATGTCGTTAGGGACATACAAATTATAATATGGTATGTCATTGGAGGCTTATGAACTATATTGCACGTCGTTAAGGGCATATAATCATTCAGTCATCGCTCTTCACGCCCGAACTACATAATATCAATGTGTGATAGACATATTGATTGTTATATCTTACTTGACTGACTAATCAATATACCTCAAAAGTATGCATAATAGCTACCAAAATAACCCATCTAGTACATAACATGGTTTATCTACGAATCTCACAACTAACTTTAAGAGGAGTTACATTACTTAGTACTATGCTTGGTTGACCACATGGTCTCACCTTTCACTTTAGATTGGTTATATCCTAAATTTTAAGATAGTTTTGATGTAAGTGAATGAACTAAGACATGATAAGAAATAAGATAAGACTGCAAGTTATGTATGAACACAAAGAGCAATATCAAGATTAATAAGATGAAAATGGATTACAAATGTATGTAGATGCTTATACATATATACTACATATGTACTATATCATGATATATGCTATATATGATTGTATGGCCAAAATGATTTCAACCCAAGTTTGGTTGAGAATTTTTTGCTTACTAAGTACTTGGGTTGTACTCACTTATTCCATTGACAATTTCAGGTTATTGGAATTCTTAAGGAATATCTCAATTAAAAGACTCCTCATTTTATATGTACATTTATCAAGTACATGATTTCCTTGGTTACTTTTTAGTGATTGCATCCACTCTGCCAAGCAAAGATTCAATGAATTTATGTTTCATGATTTACGAAATGGATTTTTCTTTATTTTCAAAATCAAGAAAATGTTTTATAAAAATATTTTTATTAAGATAATGCATATCATAGATTTTAAATTAAATGCACTTAATTATATTTTCAACATTATTTTCATGATTTTCAAAATAAAAAAGGTTTTATAATAAAGAATACTCATATATTCGTGAGTCATCCATGTGAAGATTCGTGTTAATCATGTTCCCAAAATTTGGGATGTAACGCTTTATTAGCATAATCATAATCTGATAATTTACTCAATCATACACCAAAGAAGTTTCTAAAATAATAGTGTGTTTGGCGCACCAAAAAAGCTAATTTTTAACTTTTTGACTTGGTCAAACAACTCTTTTTTCCTATTTTAGAGGTGTTTGGTACACCAGCTTTTTGGATAAAAAAGCTCTCTTTTAAGAAGCTACTTCAAGTAACGTATAGCTTATTAAAATAGAACTTTCAATTATTTTTTCCAAATTTATCTCTTTTATTTTAATTAATTGACAACTCACTCCCAATTAATCAATACAAATACCAAATAATTTGAAAAGGTAATTCATGAAAAAGAAAACTCAACCCTTTTTATATATCAATATTTTTTTTAATATTATATTATTTTTAATGTTTACTCTTTTTTCACACAGTTAAAAGGGGACAAAAAATTCATATATCATTATATATTTGAGCTACGTCTATTAATTTAATATAAATATAAAATAAATAAATAATAAATATGTGATATAATTAAATATAATTACTTAAATTTTAGGTAATTATATTTTTTTTTGAATTCTTGATTATATCAATTTAACCTCAATTTCAAAATAAAAATAATATATTTTATATATCTAATGATATCAACATACTCTTTTATGTCATTTTACATTTATGAGCTACCTCAACAGCTAATTTTACCAAACACTTCTAATACAATTAGTTAGCTTATCAACTTTCAGCTAACAGTTAAGCAACTAGTAGCTAGTAAAACAGCTAACAATTAGTTTATCAGTTATCAGCTAGTTTTTCAGCTACTTGTGTCAGACAAACTCAATGTCAAACAATTTACTTAGTCAATCCAAGTTTCAACCCAAGTTTGGTTGGGAATTTTTTGCTTACTAAATATTTGACTTGTACTCACATATTCCATTAACAATTTCAAGTCATTGAAATTCTTGAGGAATATCTCAATTAAAAGACTCCTCATCTCATATGTACATTTATCATGTACATAATTTCCTTGGTTACTTTTCAATGATTGCGTCCACTTTGCCAAGCAAAGATTCAATGAATTTATGTTTCATGATTTAAGAAACGGAATTTTTTTTTATTTTCAAAATCAAGAAAATGTTTTATGAAAATATTTTTATTAAAATAATGCATATCACAGATTTTGAATTAAATGCACTCAATTATATTTTCAATATTATTTTTATGATTTTTAAAATAAAAAGGGTTTCATAATAAAGAATATTCATGAATTCGTGAGTCATTCATCTCGAGATTTTTGTCAATCATATTCCCAAAATTTGAGATGTGACACTTTATTAACACAATCATAGTCCAATAAATTATAATCAATCATACACCAAGCAAGTTTCTAAAATAATGTCAAACAATTTACTCAGTCAATCCCACACTTTGTTAAACTAATATTGACAAGCATTTTGGTCATGCTTGCCCATAAGGCAAATTGATAGATATAACCCAGTAAGCAAAATGCAACCATTAAAGATTTAATTAAATTCAACTTAAATACCTTCAATTGTAAATCCTTCCAGTGCATTGGGTTGAACCACAACGACAACTATTACCCCGAAACTTAAAAATTCCTTTGCAAGACTTTCCTTTCCTGCAATTATAATCATAACTCAGCTCTCGCCCGGCAGGTATGTCATTCAAAGCAAACAACATTTTGTGAGGGAGTCTCCTATCATTGTGGTCATACATGACATCTTTGACAAAGAGATTAGGAGAACAGCTATGATTTATTAATCTTCCAATGTTTCCATGATGAGTTGCATCAATGAGACCCTTGCCCACTCCTGCAAAAGCAAATTCCAACTAAGAAAAAAATGCAATGATAGACACAAGGAAATATCAAAGTCATTGGCATACCTATTTCAAAGAAAAAGTCATCAACGTCTATCCTTCGTGTAGCTTCATTGCCAAGATACACATCTCCGATGTACTCGCACACAAAGCTTCCTGAGGGAATATAAGACCGTGTCCTAACACCCCAACCCTTTGAATCAGTTCTGAAGATTTCTAGTTGGAACTGAATACCACATTGACTGACTCTGTTAATGCAGGAATCGGAGCACTTGCAAGAAAAACCACACTCATATATAAGAGGTATTGTGTGAGCGGTAAGTTTTTTATTATGGTCATATGGCTTTATTCCACCATTCTTGATAGTGCACGCACATGTCTCACAATCCAGACATCCTGCAATGCAATCACAGCCACGTGGTGTGGGATCCTTGATCTTGAAGCATTCTGGATAAATCCTACTGACTATGTAGCCAAAGATTGGTAGTTTCTGCACATCATTTCCTGATATCACAACACGAATAGGAAACTTTTCTTGTCCTTGCGATATATCTTCTACAAGAACCACCTTCTTCTGGACTCTACTAGTATTTGATATGTTTCTTTTCCATACGGTAACATTCTTTTGGACTACATTAGATTTTGAGTTAGAAGCTCCCCTGAAAGTAAGACTAGTATTTGATATGTTTCTTTTCCATACGGTAACATCCTTTTGGACTACATTAGATTTTGAGTTAGAAGCTCCCCTGAAAGTAAGACTCTCAGATTGCCCTGGTTGTCTTTTCAAGAAAAACTTAAACACAAGTTTTCCGAATTCTCCTCTTACTTGGCTCATCTTCTCCACCAGATACAAGCCATCATATACGAAAGCGAAATCAGATTTGCTACCAGTCCAGAAGCCAATGCCATTGTGATTTCCAAAGGTTTTCAAAATAACCCTTACAGGAGTTTTAGCTTCCATACTATTCTTCAAAGCAAGGTTTCCACGAGTCAGTTTCTGATCAGTTGGCTTAACATTACGAACCCTTGGATTTCCTCCTTGACCTATATAAATCAAGGAATCATTAGATTTGTCATTAGCATAGCGACCAGACGCTACAATGCTTGTGGCCAAGTCCATATTACCCTTCTTCATGTAATCAATACCGTTTTGAAATTGACAATGGAGCCCAATAATAGTCAATTCAGCCCTGCATTGAAACCCATCGCCTACTTCAATTCCCGGAACAGGTCCCAACCGTTTGCTCATGTTGACCCATTTATATTGATTCCGAAGAAAAATTGCCGCATCGCTCCGAGCACCCCTTTCAGGATACGTGTGATCATTACGCTCTGCTTCATATTGGCGAAGAAGCTTAAGAAATAATCTCCGAAACTCATCCAATGCTCCCTTCACCTTTTCACGAATCACATTAGAGGTGCAATTTCTGAGGAAAACCCTTGAATCTTCACCACATGGTTGATTTGAAGCAGATGGTACCTCAATATCACTATTTTTCATACAACTAATATCAGCAGGTTGCCATTTGGATTTCCATGCACACATGTTTTCAGACATTTTATTTTCCGAAGGCAATGAACTCAGGCTGGTACAATCAATATCCTTATTCGAAATTCTCAAACGAGGATACTTCCTAAGTGGATAGCTAGTACCTTTGTCAATATCAATTGATGGTGGAGAATAACAACCTTCAGCTTTCCTTTTCCCATATAAGTCAAGACGCTCCATACTACAGCACAAATAGAATTTCCAGACAGCTTACAAAGAAATAGAACATATATTAGCAGTATCCAAGAAAGGAACAATTGTTACAGTTAGAGAACCAAGAATTCAGATCACAAAAATTTGACAATGAAACAAAATAAAATATATGCAAATAAAGTAGAGTAGATAGGGAAATAATCTGAAACCCATAAAAGTTACGAAACAAAGAAAATCAATGAGAAAATGAAATTTTAAGGAACAAAGAAAATCGATGGGAAAATGACAATTTAGGAGATAGTAGAAAGAACGAAACTTTAAGACAAGGAAAGCGCTCCAAAATGGCTATTCAAGAAATAACCAAAAATCAAATCAAACAGAGTTTCAGAAATAGAAGCAAGCAATTAAAGCACTCACAGATATAGAAGTAAAATACAGAGAAATTCAACAAATAAAAAAAAGTTTCTTTTACAGAACCCATTTAAAACCCAATTGAAGCATTGCATTAAAACTCACAAAACAAGAAACGGGTATATGGGTTTCATAGAATAGCCAAACGATAAATAGAAAAATATAAGGAAGCAAGAGCATAGGTTTTGAAACCAGAACTTGACTATTTCACACCGAAAATGGCTAAGCAAAAAGAGAATATCAAGAAAATAACAAGACAACAAGTGGGTTTCAGAACAAAAGTTGAATCCTCTCTGCAACTACAAGACAATGGTCAACAACACGGATTATTAGTTAACGGCAAAGCACCTCGACGGATACTTTTTGTATAGAGAAGAAACAAATCAATGATTTTTATTTTTTTTTTTAATTTCAAATTTATGACACTGATTCTTCAAGATTTGCAAGAAATATAATTGAAATTTGTTTTTCTTTGATGCAACAGACGTCCTTAAAAGTATTTTTTTTTTTTTAATAAAAGAAGCAGATGCAACGCTAAGACAGAAATAAAAACTAATCAATATATATGAAGTTTAAAATTAATCAAATATCAAATTATCGATATATCAACAAATTATCCGATCTTTATATTGATACTAATAGATATTATTATTACTTAAAAGTTATTTTTATACACCTATCATATAAATATATATTTTTAATTTTTAACTATTAAAATTTCAACAAAAATTCTATATTTTTTTCTTTCAGAATTTTATATCCTAAATTTTTTAAAAATTATCCTCCTTTCCGATGCTTTATTGGTGAAGAAATGGAAGCCATAGACACGGAATCCAAAAGCAAGAATACACAGAAAAGGGAGAAATCACAAACCACTTTTCACAGAGCAAAGGAGCAAAACCGTAAAGAGGGAGAAAGCAAGAACATGCTGTAGAAAAAAAAAACCTCTCTTTAAGCTGTGTTTGGAGGGTCAGTCTTTTCTTGTCCTTTACTCTCTGCAAAAAGGGTATGGCAACTGAGGAGACCCGTCACTGAAATAGTAGCAGTGTACAGACTGCAACAATCTGCGCAATGTTTAGGCCATTGGGGTAAGACAATTTTACATGTAGTCAGTCGGATACATAGCAGATCAAAGTAAACTAATTCCCAACAATCCTGATATTGATATGAATACGGGATACATATATATAGTAAAATTTGATTCGCTTTATGAAAATGTATAAAATTTTATATAATTTTCTTAATTATAAAAAAGTTATAGCATTTATTATCACCAAAATTTCAAGATTTAAGGTAAAGCAATCAAATCTTTTTTCTTTTTTAAAAAAATAAATTGAGTAATTAATGTAAAATTTTAATTGATTATTATTAAAATAAATATATTAATAGATTTTTAATTGATTAGTGTTTAAGTTTTAAATGATTATATTTGTAATTGATTATTTAGTTACCAAAAAATTTTAGTAAAATAGGAAATCAAATCATTGTAATTTATACCTATGATAATTATTTTCCAAATTTTGAGATTTTCCTAAAATAAAAAATCTGTTTGTTATAACGTATGAATTCGTGCAAATCAATTTGCTGTAACCGGCGGCTACATGTGAACCCGGGCACGCTTGGTCAAACTTTACTTGTTCGAAACATGAAGTAAGAATACGAAAATAAGAATATATTTTCCCCAAATGATATAACGACGCTTTGTATGGGACCACAGCTTTGTAGTGTTTGCGCGTGTATTAATGAAAGAAGTAGCTGTGAAATTAATTAACATTTGGGTTATACTTTGATGCTTGAAAATTTTTCAAGAGTACTTACGTAAATTTAGTATAAAAATTATATTTTTAATAAATTTTATATTTTTTATAATAAATTATAAATGTTTGTAAATTTTGTATGCAACAGAATGTGACACAAGTTGAAATTTTATCATTCAAAGTTGCTCAAGGAATTCTTTAAATTTTTTAATTTATATATAAAAATTAAAATTTGTAATAAAAAGTATAAAGAAAAAATTTCACAAATACATAATAATACAAATTTTTTATTATATATTGAAATATAATCCTTAACATTTTTTAGGATAACAATAGCTATGTTTTCTTTAGTTCACATTACACTCATAGAATTGGAAAAAAAAATATAGAACATGAAATAAATAATTCTATAAAAATTAATATTCCAAAAAATTAAATTAAAATTAAAATTTTCTTCGCCTGTCCAAAAAAAAAAGTTATATACACATTTTGCATATGATAAATCATTTGCAATGAAGCATTTGTTAAAATAAAATAAAATAATAACAAATAATTAATTGTATATAATTTTTTATATTATGGACATGTGTCACACAATGAATGATTTAATATAACACATAATGCATATAAAATTTTTCTAACGAAATTGAATAAATGATTCCAAATGACTAGCATTATTCATCTCCCAAACAGCAATTATAAGCATTAGTGCAATGCAGCCTATTCAGGCTCAAACCGATGCGTGTTTGACACGAAAAACACCAACGTTTAACTTTTTCACTTTGTCAAGTTCTTTTTTATATTTTACGGATATTTGATATACTAATTTTTTTAGAAAAAAATTATATTTTAAAAAATTATTTTAAATAATATATAATTTATTATAATAGAATTTTTAGTTTTTTTCTAATTTACCACGCTTCTTTTGATTAATTAATAATTTATATCTTAATT
This sequence comes from Saraca asoca, assembly GCA_026873985.1. Lineage (NCBI taxonomy): Eukaryota > Viridiplantae > Streptophyta > Magnoliopsida > Fabales > Fabaceae > Saraca > Saraca asoca. The sequence continues at coordinate 32,043 of JANHAO010001009.1, forward strand.
AATTGAAAACCCTCATTTTTCAATAGATGATATTGTAATATTAATAAAATAATAATTATAATATATAAATTAAATAATTAATTCATATTTTGTAAATATTTATTATGTTAATTATCAAAAATCTTTAACATTTGATAATAGTATAACATTGTTTTGTTCTTTAAGTATGTTAGCTTTTTTTTTTCATAACTTTGACTTTCTTATATTAATAAAATTTAATTCATTTATTTTTATTTTATATTAAATAATTTTTATAATAAATAATATTTATGTTATGAATAATATAAAATATCTTTTTTTAAATTTTATTATTAAAAATATAATTATCAAAGGATTTCTACAGTAACAATATGGAAAAAAAGATATTTTATTATTTATTAATATAAAGATAATTTTAAAGTATATAAAAGATATAAAGGAAAAAGATATAAAAAATCAATCCATAAATGATGCAATAACTTATTTTATTATTTTTATGATGAAATGGAGATATGGTGATAAAATGGGTATTCTTATTTTATAGTGTCTATTGGATAAACTTTTTATCTATTTTCATTTATTGACAGCAAAATCTGGTGCTGTCAAATTCTTATCAATTGATATCAGTTCTTGAATCGCAAACTACTTTCTGGTTAACAAAATGGGAGATAAAGAAGATAATGAAGATGGTGAAAAGGAAGAACAGCAATGACAAGTAATATTTTAACGTGATTTAGCTAAAATCAGACAGTATTGATTCTTACATTCACAGTAACTTTTATTAATCTGAAGAAAATTCTATAGAGTTTCAGTATATCTGTTTCAGCTTACCTTATAAGGATCTTCGTCCTCCTATTTATAGAATTTGAGAGATTATAAATATAATTTTACATATTATAAATAAGTTGCATCAAATATTTAATGTACAAGACGACTTAAACTCCTGTAAATTGGCTTCTGCAGGTGGGTCCCTTATCTATGAACTGACATAAGCTTGTCTGGTGCTTTGTCTCGTTGAGCTTTCATCCAGGCAATGTGTTGCATCTCACGAGCTGTTTCTGGCTCGAAGTCGCTATTGGCCTTCAGTGGGGTCGAACTCGCACTTGTCAAGGCGAGATTGAGTGGAGCAATTTGTTTCTTAACAAGCTAGACCTCTAACCATTGGTTTTGTTGCATCTCAACTTCTCGATTAATGAGGTGGCGCCTTCCAAACAATCTTAGTGAACTGGATCTCTTTTTGTTGAATTGAGTTTCTGTTGAGCCTCTACCGGTCTATTTTGTGATATTAAATTTTACCCATAACATCATTCTTATTATATTTCATCCAATCAAATATAATATTCATATTATTAAAAATATAAAAAATTTTATAATTTATATTTTTTTTCAAAAATTTATGTATTTTTATTAATGGATCATCCCCCAAAAGTTTATAATGAATTGGGAATAAATTAAATAAAAATATATGAATTTTTAAAAATTTCTTATTTCTAATATGGTTAAATATTCTTTAATCTATTCTTTTTAGAGCACTGGTTAACAAGTTGACAGAGTGAGCGGTCAAAGCATGTGAACAAAATTCAGTATTAAACAACTAAAGAATAATGACATACAAATATTAAGATGTTTTGATTTTTAATCTACTTCACCAAATAAAAAAAATGAAAAGTAAGTTTCGCTCCATAGACAAGTGAGAATACAAAGAAATTCAATCACTTTTAACCATAAATTTCAAATAAACTCAAAATATTTCACAATTTCTTTAACAAATGACATATTTTATCACAAAGAGATATATGTCAAGAAATTCGAGATTGTATAAAAGGCAAATGCAATGCAAATTAAAAAAATAAAATAAAATTTAACTTCGGCCTATCTAAAGTTATTTCAATGACTTCAGAATTGATTTGAACTTATTTCTAAGAACCACTGAAAAAAGAGAAAAATAATTTGTTTATCAATCTCTCGATTGTTTGTGTTTTAAAACTTTATAGAGAGACTCAAATGGATCTCCTTTAGAACTTATACATATGATCAACTTCCATTCTGTCACACCTTTATATCAATGTTGGTGAAAAAGAATTATACAAAGAAAAGGAAAGAAAAAAAAGAGACATTTTATAATAAAATTAACATATGAGTACTCATGTATTAGTGGTTAGTAACTTTAACTCTTGTGGTCGTCTTTTGTATTATATATTGTATATTGGGATTTTTGAGAATTTATGTAGATATCTTTTTGTAATTATCTTGTAATTTGTGTATCAAATAACTTCCAATAGACTAATAAGATTTCTAAAATTCCTAGTTAATTAACAACTATTTAGTGAATAAGAAATTTTTTAATAAATTATCTAATAAAATAAATAAATAAATAAACTCTTTATTTATATTTATTTCTACTAATCTTTGTCAACTACTACTTAATAAATAAAGATTTTTTCTAAAGTATTACAAAATAAAATAAATAAATTTGTTTATAATTATTTTTAGAAATTCTAGTCAATTATTGCTTATTGAAGTAAGAATTTACTAAAGCATTGCCCAGTAAATGAATAAACTTTTTATTTATATTTAATTCTCTATAAATAAATAAATATACATACATTCATTTTTTCATGTATATCTCTTTAAGTTCACCGTTAAACTAATAACAAGACATGATTATTCATGATTAAATTAAATCATTTTCATTTAATATCTAAAATTAATCTCAATAATTCTAAATTTTATAAATCATGATTAACATCTAGAATCATGTATTCTAGTTAATATGAATTATACATATAAACTTTTTTAACTACAATTACCATGTACAATTCTTTCATCATACAATGTCTTTATTAAATTTATGGTGTGGTGTATTAATCAAAACCCTAACCATTTAATTTAAATGGATCTAATCTATAATGCATGATTTATCATGTAAAAGTTAGAAACTTCTTTTTTTTATTTCATTGATCAAATATTTCCAAGTCACGATTATTAATACAATATAGACCATTCTCTTTTTAATGTAAGAACACTGCAAGAAAAATAGGATATTCCAACGGAATTTAATCCGTTGGAATATTCTAACGGAATTCCAACAGAAAATATTCTGTTGAAATATTCCAACAAATTTTCCAACTGAATTCAAGTCGGTTGTAATATTTCAACAGAAATTACAATAGACTAAAATTCCGTTGGAATATTCCAACGGAAAAATATTGCTGTTGAAAAATCTGTTGGAATATTTCAACAGATATTACAACAAACTTAAATTCTATTGAAATTTTCCAACGAAAAATTTTTCGTTGAAATTTTTGTTGGAATATTGAAAAGACGCTCAAATTAAACGGCGCGTTTTGATTATTTATTGAGTTCCAACGGACATATTCCGTTAGAATTTCCATTGAAATTTTCAAAACCCTTAAATTCGTCCCCAATTTTATTTTCTGCAGAATCAACCGGCCTTCCTCTCGTCGTCCGCGTGAGCTCCGGTGGGGTTTCTCCATTTTCTTCCTTATTTGAAGCTTCTTTTGTGCCGTAACAAGGTA
>JANHAO010001010.1:0-35569 GCA_026873985.1 Saraca asoca
TTTATGACTTGGTTTTGAAGAAAGAGGGAAAAAAAGGGAGGAGTTTTTTTTGTTTTGCTCCCGGAAAGCTTTTTTTTTTTTGTTAAACAACCACCCCCCCCCCCCCCCCCCCCCAAACCAAAAAAAAGGGCAAAAGGCCGGATTACTACAATTAGAGTTGGAGGGAGTCCAGTTTATCTTAGTTTACTCTTTGCACATGCAGATTATCAAGGTCTCACCAAGTCCTTCAATCATGGAAAGATATATTGCTCCTCAGTCACAGCTAAACTTGTAAATATCAACATTGGGATTTCATATGACAAATTACATATTTTACCTCTAAACCAAAAGATCAACATAGCTGGTGTTGATGTGACTTGCTTGGATGCCAACCATTGTCCTGGTTCTGTAATCATTCTCTTTCAACCTCCCAATGGTAAGGTGTGGCTTCGATTGACTGCCTAATGAGTTTAATTTATTCCCATCATTGTCATTGAAAATAATTAGAAATTTCTTTGCATGTAGGCTGTGCTCCATACAGGGGATTTTCGCTTTAGTGAAGAACTAGCAACCAATCCATTTCTGCAGATATGTTCTATCCATACCCTAATTCTTGACACCACTTATTGCAACCCACAGGTTAGTCCAGAAGAATTTGAGATCAGATCTCTTGTCAAATGAGCTGATCTATGTTTCCTTAATAAGCTTATGGCAGAATCATATTTCCAAATTATATTTGCTGTTTGCACTTAGTTTTTTTTTGTACTTGCTCTGTATTGAGTCCTAAGTACTAATTTTGTATTCTCATGCTTGGTTTCATTGCAGTATGACTTTCCAAAACAGGAGGCTGTAATACAGTTTGTTATTGATGCCATTCAGGCAGAGACTTTTAATCCTAGAACCCTTTTTCTGATTGGCAGCTATACAATTGGTAGGTTTCAGTACCCAGCTTTTTCTCTCCCTGAATATTCATGCTACCCGCTTTACATATAAAATGTTTCTTTTATTATTTCCTTTCTACAAACACTTTAGTTTGGTAATTAGTGTTAAGAGAGAGAGAGAGAGAGAGAGAGAAGATATTATTATGAAGTTGTGCTCTACAATGGGCCAAGCATATGTATTTATAATGAAGAAGTATACAAGAGATAGAGTTCTAATAGGACTCTAATAGGCCTAGACTTATCATTTATCCTAACCTACATAAGCTAATCACTTATCCTACATAAGCTTATCATTTTAATTAACTAACCTATTCACTAACACTTCCCCTCAAGCTAGAGCATAGATATCAAACATACCCAGTTTGTTACAAATATCATCAACTCGTTTTCACGGAAGTATCTTAGTAAATAAGTCAACAAGTTAATCTCCAGTTTTGATATGTCGAAGATCGATTGTTCCTTCCTGGAGTTTTTGCCTAACAAAATGACAATCAACCTCTATATGTTTTGTTCACTCATGAAAAACTGGATTTGTAGCAATATGAGTGGTAGCCTGATTATCATAGCATAATTGCATAGCTCCAGAGGACTTAATCCCAAGATGATGAACAAGGTAAAAAAATCCACATAAGCTTAGATGTAACATGAGTCATGACCCAATATTCAGATTCTGCAGTTGATCGAGACACAACAACTTATTTTTTACTTTTTTAGGACACAAGATTTCTACCAACAAATACTAGATCTTTGGTTCATAGGACATCCTTCCCCATCTGTATTAGAAAAGCCTCCTACTCTATAATGACTATGATTTTTGTATAAGATTCCACGTCCAGGTGCCTTCTTCAAATATTTTAATATGTGAATAACTGTATCCCAATGAGAGGTTATTGGAGAATTCATGAACTGACTTACTACACTAACTAGAAAAGAAATGTCAGGCCTGGTGATAGTAAGATAGTTCAATTTTCCCACTAACCGTTTAATATTTTGGAATCATAGGGGTATCACACGGTTTGGTCCTAAGCAAACTTGTCTCATTCAAAAGATCAAGCACATATTTTCTCTGTGACAAGAAAATTTCTTACTTATTTCGAGCAATTTCAATACCCAAGAAGTACCGAAGTACTCCTAGGTCCTTAGTCTGAAATTTGGGCTGGGGAAAAGTCTTCAATTTTGAAATGTCCAAACTATCATTGCCAGTAATCACAATATCATCTACATAGACAACCAGAAGAATACAACTAGAATTTGATTATATATAGAAAATAAAATGATCATAATCATTTTTCTACATCCCAAATTTCATGATCACATCACTAAATTTTCCAAATCAGACCCGAGGAGACTGTATCAATTCGTACAACAACTTTTTCAACCTGCACACTTTATCTTTTTCATACTCACCCTGAGCAATGAAACCAGGTAGTTGCTCGATATATACTTCCTCAAGTAGATCACCATGGAGAAAAGGATTTTTTACATCAAGTTGATGAAGAACTCGGTTTTGAGAGGCAACAAGAGAGATAAATAAACGAACAAAAGTAATGTTAGCCATAGGAGAAAAAGTTTTTGAATAATCGATGTCATAAGTCTGAGCATACCCTTTTACCACTAAGCGAGCTTTCAATCGAGCAACTGAATCATTCGGATTAACTTTCACAATAAACACCAATTTGTACTTAATAGGTCATTTATCATGCGGTAAAAGTACAACATCTCAAGTTTAATTAGCCTCAAGAGCCATCATTTCTTCCTCCATAGCAGTACACCACCCATTATGAGAAAATGCCTCTGAAATTGACTCAAAAACAATAATAGAATCCAACGAGGTAATAAAGCATTGTGACGAGATAGGTAAAGATGAATAAGACATAAAGATAGAAATCGGATAAGGGTGATTATGTGTACATTTTTTGAGTGTAACTATGAATACATTTTCATTGGGCAATAGGCAAGTCAAGATCAGAGGATGCAGGAAGTGGATCTTGTGAGGAAGAAGCTAGCAGGGGAGACGAAGCTAATGGGATGTCTGTAACAAGTCTCTACTTGATGTCTCAGTAATGGTAGAAGGATGAATTGCATTTGGTACTTGCACTCTACGAGAGTAAACATACTTAGTGGGAGGAGAAGTCCAAGTTTTAGTGAAAGAGACCTGAGGATCTTGACAAGTGAAATGCACAAGGAAATGGTCATCAACAAATTCAGAATCTAACACTGAGCAAGAAGACTCAAAATCCAAAAAATGGAGTGGACTCAAAGAAATTAACATAAAAAGAAACAATACAAGGGAATAACATTAATACCCTTTTTGAATTTGAGAATATCTAAGAAAGACACATTTCAAAGATCGAAGATCTAACTTATGAGGATGATAATTTTGAAACAAAACATGTGTAGTGAAAAACACGTGAGTGAGAGGAAACAATGTCTAAGAAGGAAACAAAAGAGAGTAAGGTACCTACCCATCAAGAATATAAGATGGCATATGATTGATCAAAAAACAGGTTGCAACAACCGCATCTATTTAGAATACCTTAGGCACTTTCATTTGAAACATGAGAGCATGAGCTACCTCCAAGAGATGATGATTTTTTCTTTTAGCTATCCTATTTTGTTGTGGAGTAATTGGATAAGATGATTGATGAATTATACCGTGTTGTGAAAGAAGAAAATTTTATTGAAAAGTGTTCTTTAGCATTATCACTTTGAAAGTTGTGTATCGATGTTTGGAATTGATTTTTAATTTCAGCGTGAAAGACACAAGATAGCAAACAATTTTGATTGATTTTTCATCAAATAAAGCCGAGTAACTCTCAAATAGTCATCAACAAATGTAATAAAATAATGATAACTAAATTTGGAATTAATAGGACAAGGACCCTAAATATCTAAATGTACTAACTCAAAAGGGGATGCAACCCATCTATTGACTCGAGCAATATAAGACTAACAATGCTGTTTAGCAAATTGACATGATTCACAATTTAAAATAGAAATAGAAGTTAAACTAGAATATAATTTCCTTAAAGATGCTAAACAAGGATGACCCAAACAACAATATGATTGATGTGGAGTGAGAGTAGCAGATGTAGTAATTGACTGAGGGGGCTTTTTCATCAAGAACATACAATCCACCAGATTCGTATCCTCTATTAAAAATTTTCTTCATCAAAAGATCCTGAAAGGCATAATAACTAGGAAAATAGAAAACGCCGCAATTATATATACGTGTTAATTGGCTGATAGAAAGTAAATTGAATGGGAACTTGAGAAGACATAAAACATTAGATAAAGAAATATTAGGTGTGACATTAACTGTATCACTTTTAATAACAGAAGCAGTAGATCCATTAGCTAAAGTAATATGTGAGGTAGAGGAGTTGTGAAAGGAAAACAAGGTATTTGTATTACTTGTCATATGATTAGTAGCACTTGAATTAATGAATCATCTAGTATAGGAATTGGAGAGACACATAGTAGGATTACCTGTCTGAACCACGGTGGTAGTGGACTAGACGGGTGACGATTGTTGAGAGGCTAGGAATTGAAGATATCGAGCATACTCCTCAGATATGATTATTCCATGAGTAGGCTTAGACTTTGGTGCAGGAGTACTAGTTGCAGTATGTGCAAATCGAGGTGGTGCATTTTTTAACTCGGGATAATTTTTCTTGATATGACTAGGTTCTTTACAATAATAATATATGTAGGCATTATTAGAATCATGCCTTTTCCTCTTCCTCCTCTACTACTACCATGACCCCTTCTACTATCGGACCCAATCAAGGTAGATAACTCACTAGGAGTTATAGTGTTAGATTGAGAAGGCACATCTCCAATGCTTTGAAGAACACGATAAAACATATTTACCCGTGTGAGTGGTTCAGAATTGGTCAAGATTTGTTGACAGGTAGCATTAAGTTTGGGGGTAGAGCCATCAGAAAATATAGAGCTCCCAATTGTTTCTCGTTAAATCTGCATCGCTTCAATGTTCATAGTAATCGGAATGAGAGCATTCCATTATTCAAAGAGATGATTAACATCAGAATATGTTTGTGAAATATTTTATCTTTTCCATTGGACTGAAACAATGATACACATAAGTTATATATTTGATGCAGATTATCTTTTCCTGAGTATAGCCTCTTAAGGAAAATTCACAGGTCCTTGACTGTTTTGCAATGAATAGTATTATCTTCGACTTCACTTGCTAAGGTATTACACAAGAGGCCAAACAAACGTCGATCTTCCACCATCAATTTAATTTTGGTGTCATCTGTAAAAGGATCCGAAGTAAGGTGATCTACCTTTTCAATCCCCTCAAAGAAGTATTCAACAGCTTTTCTCCAAGCAAGATACTCTTGGCCTTCTGTATCCAACTTTTAGTTAGTAATTCTAGTCGATGTTGGGATCAGATTTAAAAAGAGGGTTTTGCATTCTGATTTTTCAGCATCCCTAGAGGTTAGATTTTTATTTTTTGTACTTAGATTAGAAGTGGGGTTAGCTATCATAGATTATTCAACCAAAAGACCAGAAAAAACAACACCAGAATTGTAAAAAAAAAAAAGAAAATAGAAATACTATAGCAGAATTTTCCAAACCAAAGATTCGGCCATACGGGGAGGTGTGTCGGTTGCCGGAGGAAGCTGTAGGAGGAAGCGTGTCACTAGAAAGCTTCTCACGCACCTCCACACGCTGTCGGAATGCTCTACGTGTGGTCCTCACGTGCCACTTAGAACTGTGCACGTGTGTTGCATGCATTGCCTAGGGAGGTCCACTGTTTGTCGATTTATTGCCTTATCAACCTAGATCTTCTTTTTCTGCCTCATGCATTCTGAAACCCTCTGGATAGATATGAACTCTTGTGCATGTACTTTTAGACAGATTTGATTTTTCGTAAAAAATGATGACTACCAGTCACCACAGATGTTGTATCGAGACATTGGATATTTACCGCCAAACATACAATCCGAAAATTGCCGTTAGATATCAAAAGAAGAAAGAAGGAGAAAAGGAAGAGAGAGAATGAGTTTTGTTAGGTTAGATTGGGAAGTGAGAAAATATCTGGGGATTAGAGGGCTCTAGATACCATGTTAAAAGAGAGAGAGATAAAGAAGATATTATTATGAAGTTGTACTCTAAAATGAGCCAAATATATGTATTTATAATGAAGATGTGTACAAGAGATATAGTTCTAATAGGTCTAGACTTATTATTTATCCTAACCTACATAGGCTTATTATTTTAACTAACTAATCTATTCACTAACAATTAGTTCTTAAATGCATGTTTGCTGGTTGTGTTTCTGTAGTGACCTGACCCAACTAGCTAGAAATTAAAGGAAGAAACTAAAAATCGCTTCATTCTTTTGTTTTGCCTTTTGCATCATAGGGAAGGAAAGGCTATTCCTAGAGGTTGCTCGTGTGCTTCGGAAAAAGGTTTATGTGACAGCAGCAAAGTTGCGTCTTTTGAAATGTTTGGGATTTCCAGAGGAGGATATGCAGTGGTTTACATTGAATGAACACGAAAGCAACATCCATGTTGCTCCTATGTGGACGCTAGCAAGCTTCAAACGACTGAAGCATGTATCAAGTCAATATGCGGTAAGAGCTGCTGTCTATTCTTAGTACTTTTACATTAGAATAGTGCTACTTGCACTTCCTTTGTTTACAATTTTCCTCACACCTCCACATATGACATAATCTTGCATAGTTTAAATTGGCATAACATATTTTGCTCCAGTCTAACTCAAGTTGAGTCATATATGCAATTATGAGGGAAGTTATAAATTGTCGAAAGTGCAATGAGCATTTTTCTCTACATTATGATAAATATGCTACTAGTTCTCCAATACATAGTTCTTTCTCTTGAAGACAGGAACTACATTAATCTTTTAACATTGTTAACACTGTGTTGCACTTCTAATCATCAAGTGTTTCTTTGATCAGAGTCGATTCAGTCTCATAGTTGCTTTCTCTCCCACTGGTTGGACATTTGGCAAAGGTAAAAAGAAGTCTCCAGGGAGAAGGTGGCAGCAGGGTACCATTATAAGGTGATGTGTTGGTCTTTATTTTATCAGATTGTTATTATCTGGCTTACATACTTTCTGGTTGAATTATATAATGCAAATTCAAGTGTTCAAAACTGTCAGTGTCTCCTGCTTTTCCTGTCTAATTTTGATCAAATAAGAAGGGCTTGTTTCATAGTAGATGCATAACAATAGTACAATTTTTGCTCACTTTCCTTGGATTTGAGTGTCTTATCAGAGGTTTTCCTTGTTTATCAGGTATGAAGTACCATACAGCGAGCATTCCAGCTTTACAGAACTCAAGGAGTTTGTAAAACTTGTATCTCCTGAAAACATCATACCCAGCGTAAACAATGATGGAGCAGAATCCGCCAATGCAATGATTTCCCTCTTGTTATCTTAATTTTGTGGAGTTGACCAAAAGGTTTGAGTTTATGCCTTGTGACATGCTACAAAAAGCTTTTTGCACAGGAGATAAGGGTGGGATTTGCAGTGTGTAAGTCCCACCATCCCAGTTGTGTACAAATGTCTTGATAACAGTGCTCGTTTTTTAGCCTTAGGAATAGAGGCCTTGGTACGTGAAACTCGTTATGATGGAGATGTGGTCGCTCACTTCAAAAATTGTGGGCTCAGTGCTGTTCTGGTTGGTGGCATGCCAACATCTGCACCCCAACTAAATGCCTTAAACCAAAAACGCAATCTCTATAGTCAACTATTTCATTATTTCAAGTCTTCTCCCCTCAAACTAAAATTATCATTTTAGATAACATAAAGTCATAATCTGCATACAAAATTCAACGATTTTCCATGTTTATCATTCGACTGCCGGTTCTGATTTTAGAAGTTCTCTGAAATGAGAGCAATGTTTCTTTATGTTTTTGTAAAGGGAAAAAAATACATATTGACATACGTTTTGTAAAATTATGCAATTTTATTTTAATTTTTTAAATTGTTATAATTTTGTCATCAAAAGTTAGAAATCCTGGTATTGCAATTTTTTTTTTGTTACAAAGGTATTTGCAATCTTTGTTCATGAAGTTACAAAATTTTGCGTATTCACTACATATAAAGCTGATAAAAAATTGTTGCATTTTTAGTGTTGTATTGAGATTTGATATTTTAAGGATTTTTTTTTCATTTTTTGATGGCTTAAATTTGAATCTATTTATTAAGAGATTTGTTATTTTTGTTACTATAAAAAATAATTGATAAAAAATTACTGTGTATATTTGTATTAAGTGATTTGTAATTAAGGGGTTCATATTGTGTCAAAAGGCGAGGGTAATTACAACTTGTTTGCAATTAGGGGTTCACGCTGTGTCAAAAGTCTTGATAATAACAATATAAATAAGTTTAATTTGAATACGATTTAAATAATAATTATATGGTATTAGATTAATTTGTTTATTAAAAATATTGATATGAATTAATTTATTTAATAATTGTAATTAATTAAATTTATATTATAAATCGATTTATCAAATTTAATTAGTTATTATATGTCACTAAAAATATTTTAATAATTGGTTAAATATTTTATTAAATTTTTATTGTCATTATATTAATTTTTTTATTTTTATTATATATAATTATTTATTATTAATCATTTCTTCAATAATATTTTAAAATTTTTAATATAAATTTTTTAAAAAATTAAGTTGTTAATTGATTTAATTTTGATCTCATTTTAATATAATCCATTTATTATTCATGTTAAATAAATTAATTTGATTATAACATAAATTCATATGTTCAGTATAAATTTATGTAAAATATTTTATATTCGTATCTTGTAAAAAATTATCATCAAACCGTTGACAAATTTATGTGAATGTGAATGAATAAATTGGAATTTGGTTTTTAAGTTTTTTATTTGTTTTTTTCTTCGCCGGTTATCCACTTAACGGTGACATTTTGTTTGGACGTTGGAAGTGGACGGCTGGCATCATGCGGCTGATAAGTGACAAAAATAGTTTATTTTATTCATTTTTGCTGATTGATAAGAATAATGTTTTATTTGATGTCTGTCTTTTGCACTTTGATTATTTCAGAGAACGGAACGGACTTGGCTACGCGGTTAGCCTACAGAACGGACTAACTTAACACCGGCTTGGAACAATTATTACAAACATGTTTCTTTTTTTAATCCTCGTGCCGATGGCGATGGCGGCTGTCACTAAGTAGGAACAGTCCAATGTCGTCGTGATAACGATGGAGGCATGTTTCTTGTGTAACAAAAAAAAAGAAAAAAAGCGGTGACATTGATAGCGATGAAAATTAATAATGAGCAATAAAAATATTTTTTATGTAGCATTTATGGTGTTAAATATATAATAACACATAATCGTATGATATATTTTTTAGAATCGGATCTTATTAGATACATTAAATTTGTGGTGAAGAGTCACTCTAAATTAAAATTTTTCTAATATTATTTTAAAGATTTCTCACTTAGCTCCCTCAAAAAAAAAAAAAAAAAAAGAAGTAATCTTTCATATATATCCTTAATCAATTATATTTCAGCTCCCGCATTATTTTTAATTTAACTTCATCCTTGCACAATCCACCCTTTGATACAAGAGTAGATTATATTTATCTATTTAACGTTTAATATAATTGTATTCATATTTCTTTATTTTTTTAAATATATATTTGGTTTATTTATTTTTTTGAAATAAAGAAGATAAGTGTACATCTAAAATAAAGAAAAAAAATATAAGTATATGCGAAAAGAAAAGCCAATACATATTTTTAAAAATAAAAAGATACGAAGAAAGGGGGTAAAGAGGCGGTGCCATTGCACTTCTATTGGAGCCACTACAATCTGTGTTATAGCTCGAGGATCTTTTTCCGTGCTTGTATATAAATTAGATAAATTCATTGAAAACAAGAACAAAGAATAAGAATGTGGAATCGAAGGAGGCTTCCTTTTACTTCCTCCTCATCTGAATGCTCTCTAATCCTATGCAATGATACTAATAAAAAAAAATATTAATTACTTACTTATAATATAATCTAAGTTTACTTTATTTATATGTGATTTAAAAAATCAAAATTATTTTATTTGTAATTTACTTTATTAACACTTTATCCATTTGAAATAATTTTATAAAAAAAGAAGATAGAATTGACATATTTTTATCACATGATTAAAATTGCAAAACTATAATAGCTAAGTAAAGTTATAACAAGTAGGGGTCATAGATGGATTATTCAATTCCTGAAGTGATATTTTGGGTTATAACTATATTTAAATATATGTTGCTAAACTTATTACAAAAATCACGAGATTTCCAATAGATTTGTTTGTGGGAAAAAGCGGTAGAAATTGAAAATGTCGTTAGTCATAAACTATGTTACACGGACACACAGACACAAATACAAGGATACGACATTTTCAATGTATGAACACGAGGAAACGTGGACACCGACACACGGACACGAATACTATATAAACTGTCGACGCTTCATAGGTTATAAACTATAGAAATTTTTCATAAATCCATTGTGTAATAAGTTCCGTCGGAAAATTGGATAAATTTTAAAAAATTATGCTTGCTTTTTTCGACAGAATTTTCAACGGAATTCATTGTATGAGAATTTTTGATGGAAAAATTTATTAGAAATTTAAAAAACTTTTAAACATCTGGACACATGATCTCCTAGTTTAATTTCCCTTTCTTTTCCTTTCTTCATTGCACCAGAACTCTTCTTTGCTTTTTCAGCTTGATTCTTGCACTTTAAATACATTTTTGACAAATCTAAACTGATTAAATTATTTTTATAGTTTTGTTTTATATTTTTATCAATTGATTTTGTTTTATAATTTACAAATCTAAATCAATTAAATTAGTACATGTTTTTAATTATTAATTAATTAATTATTGACAAACTTTCATATTGTAAGAGTTAATGTTTAATAATTAGTTGTATTTTTATATATATTTAAATTAGGATTGACTAATTATATATTTTGAATTATATTTAGGAATTATATATATCTTTTAAATTGACTTGAGTAGGAATTACGAATTAGGAATTATATATATTTTGAATTACTTTGAGAATTATATATTTTGACTACTTAATAGTGTTGTTGATATTATTTTAAGAATTACATATATTTTGAGTTAGAACCAATTTTAGATTAGAAATTATATATATTTTACTTTTGTTAATTTTTTAAATTAGTAATTGTCTTTTATATATTAATTATTAATTCTATTATTGCTTTATATTTTGGAGAATGGAACTATTGAAATCAAAATTATGTGTTGTTGGAAATATGAATGTAGTTACTATTATGAAAACTTAGTCAAAATATATTTTTGGGAGTTAGGATAAAATGTTGACAAATTTTCTTATGATATTTACATGTTTAAAAATATTTAGTAAGTAGGAGAAAACATGCATATAATTAGGACATGCATGAAGACTTAACAAATTTTAATGTAAACTTCAAAGAACAAAATATAGAAATTCTAGAACATTGTAAATGGATGTATGATAGATTTCTTCAGAGATATAGTGATATATGATGGATTTTTTTAATGAGGTAGAAAAATTTATTGATTTTTGTAAAAACCCAATCAATTTATTTACGTGATGATCGGATAAGGTATCCATACCCTAAATATAAATATAAATTTTTTTTACCTCTTGATGAAGTTAAGGTTGATCACTAGTGGTGTGATAATCATGGCAAAGAGAAACCTATAGAAAAGGGAGAGTTTTCTAGTCATGTGACACGAGATTTATATGATGCAAGTAATATGTATGAAAATATAGTATTGGATTAGTTGGTCAGACGTTGCAATTCACCCAAAACACAATGTAGAAGAGCCTTCAAATACGGATATCAAGAATTTTTATGAAATGTTAGAAGCTGTACATCGGTCATTATGGACAAGTTATACTAACCATTCAGAGATGTCATTAGCAGTAAGGATGTTAAGCATAAAATCTGAATTCAATTTACTACAGAATTCCTTTGATCATATTATGCAACTTATGATCGAGATATACCTATTTGATAACGTTGTTCTTTCCTCTTAACTTTTATGAAATAAGGAAGTTAGAGAAGAAGTTAGAATTTAGGCTTGAGAAAATAGACTGTTGAATGCAAGGGTGCATTTTATTTTACAAGAAGGCTAGATTTGACAGAGAATATAAAATTTGTAATTTGCTTTAGTATAAGGAATGAAAGAGAGGCCATAATAGCAAAAATGTTCCTTTCAAGAGAATATATTATCTACTATTAATCTCGAGGTTGCAGAAGTTGTATGCTTCAATGAAGTCGGCTAATCATATGAGATGGCATCGTGAGAATCAAAGGGAAACAGAAGTTCTATGTCATCTTTTAGATGAAGAAACTTGGAAACAATTTGACCAAAAGTACTTAAAGTTTGCAGTTGATCCTTGAAATGTAAGACTTAGGTTGTGTTATGATGGATTCATTCCATTCGGGCATGACACTACACCATATTCATGTTGGCTAGTAATAATCACTCCTTATAATTTGCCTTTGGATATACGTATGAGAACTCCATATATGTTCCTGACTTTGGTTGTTCTAGGTCTAGAAAATCCAAAGAGTAAAATTTATGTGTTCATACAACCATTGATAGATGAGTTACTCACTTTGTGGAGTGATGGTGTTCCAACATATGACATTTCAATGAAGCAAAACTTTCAAATGAAGGCCACATTGATATGAACCATCAATGACTTTCTTACATATGGGATATTATCTAGCTCCTAAACGATTGGAAAATTAGCTTGCTTGATATATATAAAATCCATAAAGGTATTTACCTTAAAGCATGAGAGAAAGCAATCATGGTTTGATTGTCATAAACAATTTCTACCATATGACCATCCTTACATGAGAATCAAGAATAACTTCATCAAAAATAGAGTGGAGAAATCTAAACCACCTCTAAGATTAACTAATAAACAAGTTTTTGATAAGGTTTGTTTCATTCGAAAAGTCATAAAAACTTGGTCAATTAGGATGCTAGGATCTAGGGTATATCAGAATTAGACTAAGAAAAATATATTTTAGGTTTTGCCATATTGGCAATCCAACTTACTTTAACACAATCTCGATGTCATGCATATAGAGAAAAATATTTTTAATAATGTGTTTTATATAGTGATAAATGTTAAAGGGAAAACAAAAGATAATATTAAGGTGGTTGGATTAGCCAAAATACTACAAAAAAAGAGAGTTGGAGCTTCAAGAGGTTGCAAATGAAAAAATATGTAAATATAAACCTTTTTACACCTGTGCTTAGATAAGAGAAGGGTAGTTTGTGAATGGGTCACGCAATTGAGGATGCTTGATGATTATGCTTCTAAATTAGATAGGTGTGTTGAGGTAGGTATGGTAAGATACTTGGTATGAAAAGCCATGATTGTCATACTTTCATGGAAAAATTACTTCTTATTGCCTTTTCTAGACCTTTAAACTTGTACTTAGTTGAGTCAATTTTTTAAGGAATTATGCACAATGGTCCTATGAGAAGAGAAATTACTTCAAATGGAACAAAATATTTCCATGATAATATGCAAGCTTGAACTGATCTTTCCACAAGATTTTTTCCACTCAATGGAGCATTTGCCTATTCATTTGCCATTTGAAGCAAGGGTAGGCAGCCTTATGCGATATCAATGGATGTTTAAGAGATTTCTTAATAGGTTGAAGAAGAAAGTAGGCAACAAAGCTAAACCCGAAGGAAGTATATGTGAAGCTTATTTGACTAAGGAGAAAGCTTAGTTTTGTTAATACTATTTGGCCCTGATATGCAATGTCAAAGCACAAGAGTTAGTAGGAATGATAACTGGACCAACAATGCAACCTTGGAACTTAACCTTTCCATCTTCAATCTTCTAGGACACCTTGGTAGCTTTTACCAAGAGCGATATTTGGATGACAAAGAATTGAAAGCAACCATAATAAATGTACTTTTAAACTATGAAGAAGTGGAGCCATTTAAAAAGTAAGTATTTGTGTAGCCATTTTAATAAACTATTTCATATCTTTAACTTTGATTGGCTTAAACTTAGAATACTAATTACCTAAATTGTTATTTCCATAGTATGTTTGTTCATTAGTTAAGGATTATGTATCCAAATATGCAAGATGAGGACACCAAAGCAATGATCAATGCTCAATTCGCTTCTTGGTTTCTCTCTTTTATAAATATAAACAATAATTACTTATCTATGTAACATTGTTTACAGTTGGATGATAAAATTTTGATATGAAATTATGTTATTCTTAGGTTCACAAACTCTCAAATGGTGTGGTTAATCAATATCTATTGGATTTAGCTTGGGGTCCTTTAAAGATTGTAAAAACATTTCTAATGTATTTTGTTAATAGGTATAAGTTTCACATACACCAATGGAGTTAAAGGAAAAAAAATTAACAATGAAGTATGTATGAAGGGTACAAGGAATGTCACAACAGGGGAAAGTGACTTCTATGACATTTTTAAAGGCATTGTACAACTTGAGTATCCAAGATTGTAGATCAAAAGGGAGGTACTTTTCTATTGTGAGTGATTTGATCCTATGCTAGTCTGTTGCATGAGTGTGCAACCTCAATATGACTTAGTTGAAATCAAACAAACTAAATAATATGCTAATATGATTCCTTCATTATTGCATAACAAGCAACATAAGTGTATTATGTACCATACCCACAAGCAAAGAGAGATATGTAAGGTTAGTGGATTGTTATAAAGACCAAACCTCATGGAATGGTTAAGGATAAACACACATTAGAACATGTTTACCAGGATAACCATGTCATATGCATCTTAGTTGATTCCAACAAATGATTCAATTGTAAACTTACATGATGAAGATGATGGATATGAGTAGGTAGATGAGCCAATAGATGTCAACGAAGACAAAGAAGAGGATAAAGATGATGATGAAAAAGATGCAAATGAGGAATCAGACAAATGATACTACTATTCAATGTGTGACATGTTAATTTGTTACCCCGTATATATGAGTGCTAAATTACTTTATTCATTTAATATATATATACAATTATTTTCTAATTATGTCATGTGTGAATATTTACAAATTACAATCTGCAAGGGTGGACAAGAAGGTAGATGATAACAGTCCTAGCAACGAAGTTCCCCCATGATTCTTCTGGCAGCAGTTCACATGCAATGGCTACTCAGAGCTCGCCAGCTATTATTTCTTCTAGCTACATTTTTATGCCCACACCTTAGCCTACATCTCACTAGATAAAGCCACCTGCACAGGCATCAACGTATAACAACACTCATTCCCAAATACACAGAGGACACCATCACAAATGGTGCCACTATTTTCAAGCATGACATCCACCCCAAACATCCTCCATTCCCTGGGGTACTTATACTTGCTCCTACGGAGACCATTAAGCTTTATAGGATGAGACATATGTTCTTGATTATGCCTAATATTCATTTTGACATGAACATTATTTTTTAATTTTTTTAAATTATATTTATTTTTATTTGTTTAGGTTTTACTTGACTTACGAGACACTATACAATACATCATCATGAGCAAGTAGAGGGTGTATAGCCTACATGGAAGAGTATTTCAAAGCCTACTTGTAGAATGCTATATGCAGAGTTTGGGATAAAGTTTCCTCATTTTGTTTATAATTTAAATTTCTTTTTTAACTATTCTTTAACTATTTGATACTTTCATTGTTTTTTAATTGCCAAAGTATTGGAAGTGGAACCCTTCTTATGAGAAGTACATGTAAAAGAACTTTAATCACAAGGGTTTTAACAAGATGAAGGATATCATGGATGAGGTGTGCAAGAAGAGGCCCACTCAACCTAGCTGGATTTGGGATGAAGAGTGGGAGGGGCTTCTTAAGTACTAGAAGAACCCTAAATTCAAGTCCAAGTTTAAGTAGAATAAGAAGAATATGGCCTTGGATGTAGTTGGACAGGGTTTTTCCTTACATACTTATGGATTCATACCTATAACATAGCATTGACTGTACATGGTAATGTTGTTGGAACTCAACGTTATTTATGCCATTTATATAGTTGTAGTTATATTCATACCACAATCTATATTGTCTATGAAATTTTTCATGTTGTGCAAACAGCTGAGACTGGGGCTGAGCTGCCAATGGATAGCTTGTTTCGCTGAACCCACATCTAAAAGGATAGCCAGTGGGTCTCACCTTGAGCTACACAATGCTATGTAAATAACTTATCTTAATTTGCGTTCTTATTATTAATGTATTGTATGTTGGGTAGTAAAAATATTATATTTAAATATCAAATAATTAATTATTTTAATTTGCAAGAGAAATTCAACAAAAGAATAAGGACGGTGTAAACTCAGGTGTAGAGAGGTTTTGAGGGCTCTGAGGAGATGATTGGTGAGGTGGTCGGGCCATTTGATTGTGATTTGAGCGTGGACACCATAGGTAGAACCAAGAAAGGACAAGTTTATGGATTGGGGTCTAAGGCCACTGTGAGAATGGCTAAATCGATTGCTGTATCTCACTCTGAGAGCGTGTTATTTGCTATGCTACAATAACTCATGCGCACTATTGCTAAGATGCAGTAATGGATGCATGCTATTTACTCTCAGACGGAGCAGCTTTTATAGACCTAGTAATAGTAGCAGAGCTAGCATTCGTACCTCTTCTTCCACCTTATCTTCATCCATATGGCTACCCTCAGCCCTCTGTATATTACCAGCAACCCCCACCTACATGTATCTGCTAGTACCACTGTCACTGTAGCCATTGATACAGCCAATTTGACCAACACCAGTCGAAAGTATTGGATGGCCCATTAGTCATTAGTAGTAACATCAACAAGACGATTCCACCCAGGATTAGGAAACTAATAAGTTCTTCTCTGATCCTATGATGTACTTATATTTTTATGTATTTTATATGAATAATATATTTCATATATATTTAGTTTGAATAATACAATTTATGACTTGTTTGACTAATTTTATATATTCATAACTATTCTTATGAGTCATGTGTTTAATTTTTTTTATTAAATAAATATTAATTTTTAGAAATTAGAATTAAGAAAAATTAAAATTAATTTTTATTACTAATTAAAAATATATTTTAAAAAAATTATTTTAATAAAAAAATTTAAAACAATTTTCTAAATAATATTAATTAGAATTTAAAAAATTAATAACTTTTAACAAAATTTTATTTATTTTGATAGGTTTTTGACTACAGAATTTCAAACGAATTTTTTGATGAATTACCAATGGATAAAAGAGAATTTTTTTTATGAAAAACTGTCCCCTCAGAGTCTATCGAAAAATATTTTCTGATGGAAATTTTTTTATGATGAGGATTAAAATTTCCGATGGGAATATTATAGTTTTTGACAAGACAAAAGCATGCAACTTAACTTCTTAATTTCATGATTTTAATGAGGATTAAAGAAAACAACATGATAAAAGTATACAAAATTTCATTTGTTTGTCAATAGAAAAAAAATTGAGGTAGACAAAGTGTTTACAAATCAAACCACATATAGATCAATTTCATTATTTTAAACTACAAATAAATGAATTAAATTTGGAACATATTACCAATAGATTGATTGTATTTTTCCTATAAAAAATTTAGAAAAAATAACAAATTCATTTTTAACCAATGGTGTTTATATTAATTTAGTTTGGAATATTACATCTATATTTTCTAAATATCATATGGCTTCAATTGTATATATTGAGTGAGTTTCAATATTACAAAATTTGTTTGTTATTTAAAAAAAATCACATGTGACAATTTTTTTTAATGATTGTATTGACTGTAAATTCATATATTCTATTCTTTGAAAAAAATAGGATTATTAAAGTCTTGATTTCAGAATTTGAGAATTTTTGTGTAAGAATTGGAAGAATAAACTAGTTAATAATTAGATTTTTACACTATATTATAAAGCATCAAATTTGTTCAAATAATTTAATTATTAAACATTTTGCATACTTGGTGTTGATTGTGAATCCATGAATGAGAAATCTCCAGGTCAAGTATACTCCTCACAAGCCTTAGTAAAAAAAGGGAGATAACATTGTTTGTATTCTCAATGGGGTGACTATAGGACTACCTAGAGTGTGAGTATAGACCTACTTTGTTGCAACCTTACTAGGCTGATTAACCCTTTATCAAAGGTCTAGTTGCAAGGCTCACTCTACTAATGTCCATTGTTACCCTAGGTGTCAATTTTGGCCCAACAATTATGGTCACACTTTAATTGGTTTATTTTACAATATTGTTATAGCATTCTAATAATCCAATTCAATATACCAATTAAACTATGGTTGTCAAATATAGGAAATTCTAACAATCTCTCACTACGATAACATAGTTTAATAAACAACAAACCGGAGTATGATCTATGGCCACAACAATAATGAATGCTAATAATAATTCTGACACCATTACAACCATAGGTCTAGTATAAATACCCAGTAATGAGTATCATCATATCCAATAGGAATGTTAATATCATACATGTGTTGAATACTTATATTCCAATTATGAAACTACAATGTGGAATGTGCAAGTAACTAGACACATATGGCAAAATGTGTTCATATGTATATCTTTACAAGATGATCCATGCATTCACCTTAAATCTCAAATTGAAAATTAACACATCTCAATGCAATAATGAGACAAGGTCTAAATGTCTCTATCAATATGTTATAAAATAATGTGCATAATTAACAATATCATATTGCATATATATGAAACATATGGCAATATTCTTGACATTTCACTTATCTTGAGATGATAATAACAATAGTTCATCATTTTAATAAGAAATATAAAACTCTTACTAACCCTGAACACTGAAAGACTTAGCCAAAGTCATTCTAGTTTCTTCTTTGTGAACAATTTTACACCTAATTGTTTGGTTAGTAGATTTGCTAACATAGAATTTGTGGCAACATGTATATTTCTTGTGTATCTTATCTCTAAATTAATATTTAATATCAAAATATTTTGTAAGAGTAGAACTTCTATTAATTTGAGAGAAGTTTATTACGACAACATTGTCACAACATATGGTTAAAGGCCTAGAAAAGCTTTCAACAACAGTGAATCTAGATATCATATTCTTTAACCAAACAATATCACAAGTGGTTTCATAACTTGTGACACACTCTGCCTCTAAAGTAAAGGTTATTGTGATTGAGTGTTCGACATTATCCATGAAATAGTTCCTTCTGTTATCATAAAGATGTATCCAAATATCGAATTCTTGTCGTTTGGAAAACTCACAAAATCAGAGTCAAAGTAGCTTATAACAACTAGATCACAAGATCAGTGATAAATTAGCACAAAACATTCTTTGTATCTTGCAAGTACTATATAATTTTCTTCACAACAGTCCAATGTTTTTGATAAGAATCACTCAAGTATTTCCTAAGTACACTAACTGTATAAGCAATATCATGATGTGTACATATCTAAGCATACATCAGGCTACCAACAATGGAAGCATATGAAACCTACTTTGTATTTTTTATCTTTTCATTATCTTGAGGACTCTGGGCTTAAGAAAAAATTCCAACCCTCTAAAAGGTGTAGTACTTTAAGAGCAAATAAAACATATTGAACCTTTTGAGCACTTTTTCAGTGTACAATCTTTAAGATAAGCTAATAAGATCCTGGGATCTATCACGATGGATCTATATCCTAGCATGAAAGAGGCATCATTAAGATCCTTTATATCTAAAACATGAAAACAATATTTACTTTGTCTCAATCATATGGTTCAAATCATTATTTTTAAGGAAAATATCATCAGCATACAAGACTAGAATCATAAATCTACCTATATCTATCTTAAAATAGATAAACTAATCTGTACCATTCTTCTTGAATCTAAGAGAAACAACAATCTCAACAATCTTGAGATACCATTGTTTGAACTCTTTATTCAAATTATATCTATATGAATTTTTTTCAATTTACACACTAATTGAGTACCTACTTGGGTCATTGAATGCACCTTTTTAAAGAGCATTATAAGCCAAAGCTCTAATTGCACAAGTAGATATACTTTTTTCAAGTTGACGTAAGGGATTTTTTCTTAGCTCAGAAGGATCTTATTGTGCCATCTCATATGAATGCAAAGATAAAAATGCAAAGGTTGCAATTATGTGCTTTTTTACCAGCATTGGATAAGCGATCTATGATAAAAAGACACAAATATCCCCAAATAGGAAAAATATAAAAAAATAATACACAAGTGCATTTACTCTTAAATTTGCACCACCGAACCTCTTTTTTATGCTTGATTTTTATTCCAACTTTTATGTAAAACCAAGCATTTTTTCCTATCGAACTAGTTTACAAAGCCATCTTGTGACTTTTTCTCCTACTTCAAATGTTAATGCCCTCATTGATCATCAATTTGATATAATTTCTATGAAGGTTTTCTCTATTGAGTGCCATTTCTTGAATCTTCATGTTGACCTTTAGTTTGCTCCACTCGAGTTATTCTTTCAGCCATTCTATATTTGTCTCTTTGAGCTAACATCATTCAAGAAGCTTTGATGAATGATACCTTTAACTTGACATAGATTTTAGGATAGTCATTAGTTTATTGCTCTTCATTTCCTTCTTTAACTTCCTCTTATCTTTGTCTCATTGAACTTACACCATCAAGTATTTATTTTTCCTACAAATTTTGGGTAGTTTCCTCTACAACTTTAGTGTCTTAGGTTTTATTGCCTCCGCAAACTTTGTGATCTACCTCTGTTAAGTCTACTTCATTGTCCTGATACATACTCATGTGCTACTATTTATAACTCTTTGGTTCATTGCCTCTATAATTTCCATGTCTCACTGCCTTTACAACATTTGAGTTATTGCCTCTACGACTTGTGCTTGCCTCACTACCTTTGCACCTTGTAATACACTGTCCCCACATAGCTTTCAACTTACTATCTCTGTAGCTTAATTGTGTGATACCTCCATAGCTTGTGCGCTTTATTGGTATTTAGATCTCTATTGACAAATATGCCCTACATCCAATATCCCATACTACTGATATGAGAGACACGAGTCTTATATCTTGTTTATACGTAAGTCTATTCTTGGCTGCCAAAACATAACTTGCTCGTAAGTCCCATACTTTGCTTACAAGTCCGCTCATGTTAGGTTTGATCAATCCATTATACTTCACTATGCCACTTTCATACTTGATTGAATTTTTTTGACCCTCTCTGAATTGACAGCCTTATGGCATTTCAACCATTTTAGCCTTTTCAAAATTGATGCTATCTAGTATCTTGATCCTCACGACCCCTCTTAGGTTTATACACTCAAGTGTTATCTCTTCAAAATTGATACTTGCTCATTTCTCGTGACCTTTACAACCACTCGCTAGTATCTTGGCCTTCCTAACCACTTCTTTCTATGATTACTGCCCTCTTTTAGCATTTTTAAGGTGAAATCTTTTGATGTTTAGGCCTTCGTAGCCTAGTCTAAGCACATTTTACTAATGACTCTTTCTTGGAGTGCATTCTCTTGATGGCTCCTTCTTGGAGTGCATATTCTTGATGGCTCCCTTACATTAACAACTTGATGGGGGAGGGGTTGAGCATAGAGTATCCTCCACTCTATCTCAGGTTTTACTTTGCTTATGCACAAATAATTATGAATCTCATGGTCATTGTTGTAAAGTTTGTCTCGTAACTATTTAGTGTTAGCCCATTACTCCTTAAGTCATTGTCGTTATTTTGCCATGTGACTATGTAGCTTTAACTCACTATACCTTGTATCATTGCTACTTATCATATGATTATAATATGCTAGCTCCTCTAATAAGATTTGTTTGCTCAATACATCAAAAGAGATGTATCATCCCGTAGGATGTGTTAACTATCTGTTATGGCCACACTTTCTAGCACTATCATGACTTTGCCTTATAGGCCTTGTTGACAGCTCATATGTCTCTCATTGGCATAGTCAAGCTTTCTTTGCAAGACCAATGTTTCTTCCAAGGCTTCCTTTCGTTAGATAAGCTGTCAATCCACTAACTTTCTTAAGTAGTTTTGCATTCCTTCGAATGCTATTATGAATAAGTTATAATCAATGTCTCATGTTGTACAACAACCTTAATAGCTTTTGCACACGCTTGCACCTGGTGCACCATTTATATTCCTTAAAATGTAATATCTCGTACATAGGCCCTTAAAAATCTCTTGATACTCTCTTGGTCAAGTCTTTAGTAGCATCTTTTAGCTATTTCAATGAGTGTTCATTTCATCCACAAGCCTCACATGCTTTTGACAAGCCAAATCCACTAACTGTAGCTCGCTCGATCTACTCTCTCTAGCATAGCCGAGTGCTAATACTAATTATCATAGGGTCGATAGCCCTTCTAGCTATATCGTCAGCACATGATGTCAACTCTTGACCAACATACTAACCTTCCAATAAACTCAAGCTACACTCGGATAGATAACGTGACAAAATAGATTTTGATTACCCATATAATGAAATCCTATGTGCAACATATCTGTAAGCAAACATGAGTGTGTAATTGAAGCATCCACACATACTGAATCTTAAAGAATGCATCATATAAGTAACCTATAGTGTAAATCAAGAAGAGACTTTTAAAATAAGGAAATGGATAATTGAATTTTATTAATATACATTATTATATAGTTTTGAGTGTATAAGGAAAGCCTCTAAGTTATCACACTTTGATCCCTAGCCTGTGCCATAGTGCCTATTTGGGTTACTAGACACGCCCCCTTGAAGAATATTTTAAGTCAAAGCCTTAATAGCACAAGTAGATATACTTTTTCTAATTTGACATAAGGACTTGTTTCCTAGCATTAAGAAAAAAATGTAAGGATTGACATAAGGACTTGTCTCCTAGCATTAAGAAAAAAATGTAAGGATTATAATCATGTATTTTTCCTACTAGCATTAGATAGGCAATCTATGCTAAAAAAACATTAAGACCCCTGAAATAGATAAATATGAAAAGTAATATATAAGTAAATTTACTCCCAAATTTGCATCATATCACTTCCTTTCTATACTTGATTTTTACATCAAGTTTCATCCCAGATCGAACATGTTTGTCTACTAAACTGGTTCACAAGACTGATTTGTAACACTAGGATATGAGTAGGAATCTCCTGTGTTGCAATCTTATTGGACCAATCAACCTATTATCATAAATCTAATTATAAGACTCATACCATTAATGTCCGTATTAGCCTAAATGTCAATTTAGGCTTAATGACCATGATCACACTTATAATTTGACTTATTTTATAATATTATTATGATATTTTAATAATCAAATTCAATATTAATTAAAATTAAACTAACATTTTTGAGATGTAGAGTTTTCATTCATAAAAATTATTGTATTTTTGGAAAGAAAAGAAAACAAGTATTACAACTTTAAATTGGTAAGATATATAAATAGATAATTGATTCTTGTAAATTTGAATATGAAAATATGTATAATATTCCTTGCATAAAAGTGAAATTGGAATAAACTATAAATATGCAGTTAGTAAGATTTATACAAATAGTTAATGAAAATTTGTTTGGATTTAAATTTAATTTATTGTTAGTGTAAATTAATTTCGCATTATTACCTACTTATATGTTGTCATGTCATTAAAAAATTATAATTTTTTTATTATTGGTAGAAATTCTTATTTACTATTAATTTTTTATTATGACATGGCATATTTTGATTAATTGATAATGTAAAAATATTACAAATCAAATGTAAATTCAATTTATTTTTATATAACATTGAAGTTAGATTAATAAAAGTGATTAGATTTTATTTTAATTTTTAAAAAATGAATTAAGATAATTACATATATATAAAAATATTATGTCCTTTCATTTAGGATAATTTTTTTAAATATTTAAAATTATGTTAAAATTATAATTAAAGTAATATTTTTCAAACCTATATTATTTTGTTTATTTTATAATATGAGTTCATACATCATATAAACCTATACTAATATAAGAGTAAAGATAAAGGAAAAGAGCCAGATGAAAAAAAAATAACAACATATATAATGTTATATATTAATTCTCAATATTCATATATATCAAGAAAAGTTTATGAGCTTTGTTATACGACATTCGATATCTCTTCATGCCAATTGAATTACTTTGATGTTAAGATACTAATACATGAGGAATATCTCCTCTCTTTTTTTTTTTAAGTTGTTTTAAGTAAATGTAAGGGAATAAAAAAATAAATATATAAATAAAATGTGTTAGATATCTCTATAGAACTTTCTTAGATATAACAATATTGTTTTAGAGTACTAACACTACTAGGCCGATAGTATGAATTGAGCTTAGATGATAAATAAGAAAAAGAAATATTTTTGTGAAAATTAATCAATAGCAATATAATAGTAACATTTTTTAAACGAGAATTACCTAAAAACTTCCACCCAAGATGAATAGCATGGGCAATAATAACAAAGTTAAAAGCTACATTTGAAATATTAGTAAATTTTAATGGCATTTGCGAATAAATAGAAAAACAAGCAACCAAATTAGCCCAAAGAAGAGAGTAAAAGCAACATAACACAATTGAACTTCTAGATTGAATTATATTTAAAATATATCAAAATAAAGTTTTCTCATACCGTAGCTAGAGAATGAATTGAAAAGGTGACACCTTACAAGAAAATTTATTATACAGTAACAAACATTTGCTTGTTCCATTTTTTTTTTTTTTTGAGTTCGATCGACATTACTAAATGAGTTCAAACTTAAGCGTAAATTTATTGAGTCTAAAAAAAAAATCAAATTGGAGTTCAATTTATTCACAAATTTCAATAAATTTATATGAGTTTAAAAAAATTTTTTTGTTATTTAATTTAAATTTTTTGTTGAACCTAAATATTAAAGTTCGAACTCTAATTTGAATTATATATAAACTTAAATGAGTTCAGACGATCTTAAATGAACTTCTTACAAATTATATAATACCAAACACCAAAGTTTTATATTATTATACAATATGTATGCATTATATTATTTATATATAATATAAAAAATAGTTATATTATCAGACTTGTGAACAATTTGAGTCAAACTCTATGAAGTTCAAACTCAACTTATTCATTAATCTAGCTTAACTTTTTTAAGCTGAACTTATTTAAAATCGAATTTAAATTAAACTTTTTATGAATGAATCTTAAGTTTCTCACAAGTAGTTCAACTTATTTGTACCTTTAGATGTATCAATGAAGATTTTCAATGATACTAGAAAATCCTAGCCAATCATAAAATTATCTATAGTATGTTATTATTATATGAGTTGTGATGAAGATGTTTAAATGCCTAATTTTGCCAGTCATCCACAATCAATCAATTACCCGGAATATGTTATATTCTTTTATTAGTATTATTTTTTAGTTTAAATTTGTTTTGTTATTCCTGTAAATCAATTTTATAATATTACTTTATTTATATGTTATGGTCTAATTTAATAACTGTTAAAATTCTCTTATGATTGATAAAAAATCAATAATTACTATTATTTTTTTAATTATGTCACATCTTTTTATTTAGTAATACTGTAAAATATTTTACACTAATAATGAATTAAATTCAAACTTATTATTTATAAAATTAATATTTATAACTATTTTTATAAGTATAACTTGAATTAAATTTTCTTTACTATATGAAATTGGTACAATTAATATGAATCAAATTTTATTTTATATACAATTATGAACTGAGTGGTAAAAAAAATAATGAGACTAA
The DNA here is from genome assembly GCA_026873985.1 of Saraca asoca. NCBI lineage: Eukaryota > Viridiplantae > Streptophyta > Magnoliopsida > Fabales > Fabaceae > Saraca > Saraca asoca. Next base: position 25,775 of record JANHAO010001010.1, read on the forward strand.
TATTGTTCACATTCTTTATAGCGTAATTATATTTAAATTTAAACTCATTCAACATATTTATTATGATATTTATATATTTAAATTTTATCAATTATATTTATATATATTTTAAATAAAATTGAGCAAATAAAAATCACATTACTCTCATCTTTATTAAACGCATGATGTAAGTGGCTAACGGCCCATTATAAAAGTGCCACCAACGGCAAAGACATTAAACAAAAAAGAAAGGAAGAAAAAACACATAACAAGATATACATATAGACACAAACATCAATTAAAACTTCTACCATGGTATACAGCTTAAAAACGATAGTACTAAACGAAAAGGGAAAATTGATATGTGACTTCACCTATCTAGTATTTGCAAATTCATTTTTCTTTTTTTTATTTTTGCTAATATAGTATAAGTAAATTCTTGATTATCAAGAAACAACCATAAATTATATAATGTGGTTGAAAAAAATGAGGCGAATTAGAATTTGCCTGCCAAATCAAAAGTTCCAAAGGAATGAGTGCTGAGAATAGCCATCACAATCACCGACGCCTCCATTTTCGTCCCCAAACATAATATTATTATCCTCAAAAGGTGGTGCCGTCAAAACGGCGTCGTAGAATTCACCCGAGTGCAACTTGTCTAGACCAGAATATAGGCCAGAATTATCATATCCAACCTCATCAGAATCCATGTAGTTCAAAAAAGACCAGTCCATGCCCTCATGGCCAACTTGCACACACGACGACGACGTATAACATGTTTCTGTTTCTGTTTCCGAAGAGTCTCTGTTTGGTGGGTCCCCCTGGTCTCGTTCGTGGGCAAACCTGGCAGCGACGACTTGGATTTCCTGTGGAGTAAGAGGCTGTTGATCGCTGCCGGCAATACTAATAATCTCCGATGGGGTTTCTGGGAAATTGAAACTGGCATGGAGGCCGCGGAGGCAGTAAAGGGCGGCGTCGAAAGCCCGCGCGGCCTTCTCCGCCGTGTCGTAAGAGCCTAACCAGATGCGCTCGCGGCTGTTGGGAAGCCTGATTTCAGACACCCATTTGCCCCATTTTCTCTTCCTTACGCCTTTGTACTTAGAACTGGAATCACCACTACTACTTTTCTCAGGAGAAGAAGAAAGGCTGTTCTGGTTAGTACGACTACTAGTAGCCATGGCCGGATTCAATAAAGCAATGGCTTTTCAAAGTTAGATCTTTTTTATTTGACGGCTGATGAGGATTAATGCGATTACAGTACAGATATATATATATATATATATATGTATATATATACACAGACAGTGAGATTAAGGAGGTGAATGCTGTTTGAAGGAACGAGTAGACGTGTTGATCAGGTGGACTAAGAGACAGGAGCGTGAAAGTAGTGGACACGTGGCATTAAGATAGGGTCTTTAACGTCTTCGGACGCGGTAGGGACAGAGTGAATAAGAGCACGTGCGTGAATTGGGAGAGGAAGGTGGCGTTGACATTTTTTGTTTGGTCTATGAAATTAGGGCTCGTGTCTGAATATTGATCGTGGAGCACAGGTCGTTGGAAGTGGATTTAGAGGATTGTTTTCTTTGGTAATGACGATGGACGTGTGTGATACCTTCACCGGGCGGCGTCGTGTTGTATGGATTGTCACTCATTTTGTGGTTATGTTTTTATTCGTAGCTTTACATACACTGCTACCTCACTCCACCTCACTTATCCCCGCATTGTTTAGTTTCAAGTATGAAACCTTACTTCTTTCACATCTAGTCATTGCTTTAAATTTGCACACGCAATTTGTGATACTAAATCAAAGTAGTTCAAGACTCAATTAAACTTGTATAACAAGCATGGCACCATATATGACTAGTTTAATTGATAATATTCAACTATATTGATAAAATGATTCTGATTTTGACCCTTATGATTATGATTGATGATTGATTGTTATTAGTGTATTACATATCACTTGATATTAAAAAGAAAAAAAAAAGTAAATTATTCTTTCAATTTTGGAGTAATTATATTTAATATTTATAATTATTAATTTTTATAATCAATTCATATTTAGTTTGGATGAGTGAGAAATTACATTTACATAAGCTTTTTTTTTATTTTTTTTTTTATAATTTTGAGAGGAATCTAAATACTATATTATATCGAAATAAAAATAAAGATGTAAGGATTGTAATCATGGATTTTCTTACTTATAATGTATAAATAAATTATGTCAAAATGATTAAAATACTTTCAAAATAGGAAAAAAATACACAAGTCGGATTGTTTGTAAATTTAAGTTATAAGATTTCCATACTATTCTTGATTTTCCATAAAGTTTTGTGTTAACTCAAGTATATTTGCTTTCTTAAATCATTTACAAAATGGATGTTAAGTACTAAATGTATCTACCTCAAAATTAAAAGTGACTAATTACAAAAATTAATAGTTGTAGATATTTAATACACCTATCTAAAATTGAAAGAAATAATTCATATTTTCCCTTATTAAAAATTTAAACTAAGGTTGAACAATAGTGTTATTATATTTGTATTAGTACATGTCTTATGAAAGTCTTTTGAGTTTGAAGCATCAGCATAATATAGACTAAAACTCTTTGATAAATGGGGGATGATCGACAAAGTTAAGTGTAATTGCTAAGTCACTCGCAAATACAATAAGGTCAATTGTATATGATCGAAGTGGTCTGCTAAGTACACTTTGATGATCAAGTAAATATTTTTATAGAATTTCAATAAGTGTGTAGAAGATGATCTGAAAATCGGAATACTTGTTGATATATATAGGTGTCAAATGTACTAATAACATGCTCTTAGATGAATAAGAAGTTATCACATATTTGTAACGTATTGGTAACACTAACAAGAATCTCACTAAGCGATTGTTAGTGTTACATTATTCATGCAGATTTGATGACACCTTTAATCATATGTCGGTTGAGTGGTCGGTTCAAGAAGTTCTCGATTGATTAAGTTTTTATACCCTAGGTTGCTCAACTAAGCGTAGATAGTCAATCAACTTGAGGTAGCCTACGTCAAATGTTAATTCTTTACTTAATCCTTATCGTTTGACTACTGGTTGAACACTTAGGAACTGTAAATTATTTTAAGTTGTCTCATAAACCATACCTTCGATCAATTTTAATTTTATTGACGATCGAATTTAGTAAGCCCAAATTCGATTAACCAAAAGAGTTTAGAAGACCCAAATTGCAGACTGATTGTAAGGAGAGGAAGATAAGGATAGAGGAAGAATGAGAGGGCACTGAGGATTTTTAATGTAGTTCCACTAAAGTCATTTGTTGACCCCTACGTCCACGATAGTATTATTTCTAAGTATTTTTGCTGAGTACGGTGTGTTTACAGAATATATGTTTTTTTTTTCTACGGGGATTTTCCCAGCTAAAGAATATGTTTCAGAATTAGCCTCCCTTTGTATTATGATCCTAACCCCTATTTATAGTTGTTAGGGTGTTATAGTTGTAACCTAAAAAGGGAAAGAATAATCCTAAATTAATTGCAAGTAGATTGCTATAAGTTGTTATCTGCAAGTTGGTCCAATTCTCGGGTTTAGCCAAAGTAAGTTTTCTGGAAGATGGTTAAGGTGGCATGCTTCGACTAATGAGTTATAACTCATCCTTAACAAGTTGGTACTATTACCTAGGCCTTATCTTACATTCTGAGCTTGCGGTTGGTGATTTAGCATCTTTATTCAGCGACCTCAATTTTCAGATGAGTTGGGTTTTTTCTGATTGGATTTGTCTGATGGGCTTTTGCCAGTCCATTTACATAGTTCCAAAAATATCTATAATAAATTTTAATTAAAAAATGAAGATAATAAGATTTTGTACCACCAAACTTTTGGTTGAATTAGGTTTTGTTCATGAGAAATTTGATTCGTACGGAGGACCCAAACTTCAACCAACGGGGAGGAGTTTTGAGAGCCAATACTACTCTTGAAGTGCAGAAGGAGGCAAACCGAGAGGGAGAATGGATGAAGAGGTGGCGAGTTTAATGTGGTTCGGCTAAATCCGGACGGCACCAGACCTTACGTCCATGACAGAGATATTATTGAGAAATTGCTTTGACAGAATTTCTGCTTATAAAAGGTTTGACCTCTTCCTCTTCTAACAAGGCAATCCTATTTATAGAGGAAGAAGGTGTTACATGAATTAATTACAAGCTACAATTGTGTTACATGAAGCTATAAATAAGAAGAGACAGTAAAAGACTACAAATTAGCCATTGCAGAATGTAGGCTGCAGGGTAGGTCTTCTAGGTTGATCACAGACTGGATCTGTCTTATCTGTTGATTGGCATTGCTTGTTCCAAGCGAGGCACGAGATGCTCCAAGCAGGAGTTCCTAGCTCGAGGGCGTTGTGAGATCCGCTGTAGTGAACTAAGAGCTGCTGTAGAGAGGTATCTAACTTGTGCGGGAAGTTAGTCATTTGGCGAAGTAGTTTTGCGATCTTCTCGCAGGGTTGCTGGGTTGCTGCCACACAAGACGAGGACTTGCTTTGCTATGCCGCCCTCTGATGGGTGAAACGAAGTTTGCTGAATGCTCCTGACGAGGCGAAGGACAAGCTAGCCTCAGGTCTGCTGCGACTTCTCGAGAAAACTTTCTGTATATAACATGAGCTCCCTAACTCTCGGTTTGCCTTACGGACCAGGAGTTGCAAGTTTTTTAGACTTGATTCGTATCTTCAGCTAGTATCCTTCTTTGACTAAGATGTCACGTTAGATGTATTTTCGTCCTGCTTTAGGCCATGCTTTCCCCTGTTTGCCATTTTTGGCCATTGGCGTGGCATTGCCACTCGTTTTGGGCCATTGGATGAAGATCAAGGCAGATACCTTTTGGATTCTTCAAAGGGCCGAGCGGATCTATTTATAGCCTGGGGGATTCTTTCCTCTTTCGTCCCAGAAGAAGCTTTATGGAGGAGACTGAAGAGCCCCCTATGTTTCGGTGTCTTGATTTTCGACGAAGCTTGATGAGACATGGATGGCCTGTTACAGAGTGGCGGGAGACATGGATAGTCCGTTGCACGTGATTTCATCACGGGATCCGCCAGGTAGGCCCCTGGGAGATCTCGTGGTGACTTCTGGCCACCTCCTCCTATTGTTGCTTGTGGTGCTGCTGCCTGGCCAGCTAACTTTTAGGACTTTTTGAATTGCTGTGTGTGGCTCAGGAGGGCATGCCAGAGGAATAAGCAGGAGGAACTTTGGGGCTACTGCTCTTCTGCGAGGTCGATGACTGGTAGCTGACTTTTTGGCTGCTTTTTGCAGGAATTGTAGTGCTAGGCTTTCAGTCTTTTTCCCCTAATGTACCGTTACCTCACTGGTCGAGGTCTTTCTTTGCTGTATGAGCTTTTCTTCTTTCAGATACTGTAATGAATGCTTCAAGCATTGCTGTATATAAGCTTTGATAACTAATGAGAATTTCTCTCTTTTCGGCCAATCAGCTGTGCTTTATTTTTCTGACTGCTCGACTTATCGTGAGTGAGAGAGGGGGTCACATGCAAGCTGCACCCAAGAGATCCCGTTTGAGATATGAGAAACTCGCCCACATGAGAGCTGTGGGAAATGATTTTGTTTCAATTTCCTTGTGCCGTAGCGGGCTGGTGGCTAGGACTTTGCTTTATTTGCAAAGTTTTTGTTTTGTTGAGGCGAGGTGAAAACCATTCGCCGAAGTTTTGTCTTCGTTGAGGCAAGGTGAAAACCATTCGTTGAAGTTTTATTTTCGTTGAAGCGAGGTGAAAACTATTCGCCGAAATTTTGTTTTGATAATACTCGGCCAATCAACAGCTTGCATTGATTCAAAATACCACAATTAGTACAATCGATTGCAAATGACTGTTACAGTTATAGGATCAATATATGGTTCTGATGGAGGGCTCAGGCTCTTGGATGATAACTCGCTGAGCCTGTTGAGCACGCTGCTCAGGCGGTCCTGTCACATAATCCTGTAGTCGACCTTTTCTAATGAGGCCTTCAATGGCATCTTTCAGTGCACGGCACTCTGAGGTGGTGTGCCCAGCCTCATTGTGATAGGCATAGAATTTGCTATGGTCTCTGGACTTAGCGGGAGCTCTCATTGGTCTGGGCTTTCTGAAGTCCTCATTATGCCTTTTTGTGGCAAAGATTTGATCCTGTGTGTCTGACAGGATGCTGTAGCTCTCAAAGCGGCCTTCGGGTCGTTGAGGTTTTGCTTTCTTCATGAGATGAGGAGTGGGGTTATCGTGACTCTCACTACCCCTCTTTTTGCTCACGATGGGATTGCTATGGCCCACTTTATGCTTGGGTTCCTCCGTTCTGAAGGTTTCTTCCCACCTTATTTGTTTGGTTGCCTGGTCATAGAATTTGGCTAGGTCTTGAGCGGGGGACTTGTAGAGGCTTCTATACAGTTTGCCGTCTTTGCGAAGTCCTGCTGAGATGGCCATTAAGATGCTTTCCTCCAAGGGATTCTCCACGGAGTTGGCTCATTCCTGAATCGGGTTACATAGTCTTTGAGTGACTCATCCTTGCGTTGGAAAATTATCGCAAGGTGGCAAGGAGACGCGAGTTACTTCTTCAGCGCTTGGTATTGGTCAACAAATTTCCTTTGGCACTCTTCCTAGCTGTTGATGCTGCGAGTCAGAAGGTACCTAAGCCATGCCTGAGGCGTTGCCCCTAATGTGGCGGGAAAGATGCGGCATTTCACTAGGGGGTCGATTGTCTGGAGGTCCATTTGAGTGTTTATCACGTCCAGATGGTCACTCAGGTCGCTGTTCTCATCATATAGCGGGATAACGGGCACTTTGAGTTTCTGCGGGATGGGTTGCTTCTCGATCTCCGTGGAAAATGGTGAGGCCTCCTTATTACAAGGCTGATGGCCTTGAGGCTGTGGATGCTCTTCCAGCTGTTTCAGCCTTTGGAGAACCTCTTCCATTGTTGGACGTTGTCTTTCATGCTAGGGGGGCAGAGCTTTTCGCTTGCTGTGAGCCCTGCAGCCGTTGGCCGTCGTGGTCATCACGAATCTCTCTCTAAGCTTCTTCACGAAGTTGCTGGAGCTGTGCCATGACTTCTTCTTGTCTTTAAGCGTTTTGTGCTTGTGCCTGAGCAAGCACCTTGACAGTTTCGGCTAATTCTCTGATTGTATTTTCAAGTGCTGATCAGGACTAATCTGGCGTCCGAGCCTCTTGAGTTTTGGGTCCAACAGTGTGTTGCTGAGAAATCAGAATGATAGAACTCCGAGTCATTCTCCCTCTAGCCATTGTTGCGCTGCAAAGGAGACTTCAGAGAGCAGATGGTCCCATCGGGTGTGCCAAAATGTTGACGATGAAATTAGGTTTGTACGAAGGACCCAAACTTCAGCCAACGGGGAGGAGTTTTGAGAGCCAATACTACTCCTGAAGTGCAGAAGGAGGCAGATCAAGAGGGAGAATGGATGAAGAGGTAGCGAGTTTAACGTGGTTCGGCTAAATCTGGGCGACACTGGACCCTACGTCTATGGCAGAGATATTATTGAGAAATTGCTTTGGCAGAATTTCTGCTTACAAAAGATTCGACCTCTCTCCCTTTTCTAACAAGGCAATCCTATTTATAGAGGAAGGAGGTGTTACATGCATTAATTACAAATTACAGTTGTGTTACATCAAGCTATAAATAAGAAGAGACAGTAAAAGACTACAAATTAGCCGCTACAGAATGTAGGCTGCAGGGTAGGTCTTTTAGGTCGGCCACAGACTGGATCTGTCTGTATCCGTCAGTTGGCGCTGCTTGTTCCAAGCGAGGGGCAGGACGCTCCAAGCAAGAGTTCCTGGCTCGGGGGTGTCGTGAGATCCATGTAGCGAACTAAGAGCTGCTGTAGAGAGGTATCTAACTCGTGCGGGAAGTTAGTCATTTGCCGAACTAGTCTTGCGATCTTCTCGCAGGGTTGCTGGGCTGCTGCCACGCGAGGCGAGGACTTGCTTTGCTGTGCCGCCCTCTGATGGGCGAAGCGAAGTTCGCTGAATGCTCTTGACGATGCGAAGGACAAACTAGCCTCAGGTCTACTGCGACTTCTCGAGACCACTTTCTGTATATCACAAGTTTTGATACTAGGTCAACGGTTAAAGGTTAATAATTTCAAAATCTAAAACTATCAGAAAAGATCCACAAATGGTCGTTATTATATCTCCAAGAAAACGATCATAAATTACGGGCCCTACCTTAGCAATTAGCAATTTATCTGCCTCTTATATTTTGATGCTAAAAAATACACTTTGTTATGAGTTCTTTTGAAGCATATTGGTTAGTAATTCAACCTCCAAGTAATTCAAACTAATATACCTGTAATAACGTCAAAAACTTCACTATCTTTTACTACATCCTGGACGACCAGCCTTTTCCTCTTTCGGTAGGCGCTCCCCTCAAATTCCAATTCCAAGCTCGCCACCTCCCTTGCTACAGACTCATCAGCATCCCTTTTGACAACTCTTGCTGATTCCATACAAATCATCAGACACACCATGATATTTATATAGTACAATTATTCTTTTTTGATCAGATCAGACATATAAATAGTATTGTATTCTTTATTACATCAATAATTTATATAATTATCAATTATACAATTTTATTTACGTCTTAATCATTTTACTTCTGATTGCATGTGTACATGAAGAGGCCAAATATACTCAAAATCTTGAGATATCCTAAACTCTTGTCTATATTCTATTTGTGTATTGACTTAAATATTGAAATGTCTTCCGACAACTAACCATCGTTACTATATTTTCTTCTTTATGCAGATCTCCTAATAAACCCTTAGATCGAGAGTTTAGCAATTTGAAAACTATGACAAGAAAGAATTAATCTATGAAGGGGAATGAGGAGGGATATATTGACGTAGAAATATGAAATACTTCTAGTGTCGATTTTTTAACACTAAAATAACTAAGAAAGTATAATATATACACAATTAGTAAAGTAACATAACATCAGTCGTTTAAGGATATTTTATCAAGGGAAGTGTTAACTAGCATATTTTCACTACATTAAACAAATACATCAATTATCCGAAGAAAAAACTAATTTCGAAGTGATCTATATCTTATGAGCAACAAGAAAAAAAAAGTCATATCAGTTTGTGCCCTGACTTCAACTCCCCCTGGGCTCCGACCTTATCTCTCTATCTCTCTATTTGGACTTTTTTTTTTCATTTTTGGTTACGTTGAAAAAGGTAAATATAAGATTTTGTTTGTAAATCTCATTATACATAAAAAAATATATTTTGAAACTTATTATAAATAAAATTTTATATATTTTAAGTTATATATATATATAATCATCTGATATTTAAAAAGATATATTAGATCCCTTATATTTTAAGTCATGTGTACTTTATTTACATTTATATATTTTTTATTCATGAACTTAGAAAATTTAATACATTTTAGCTTATAAATAATATATATTACAAAAAAATAAGACATGCATGTATATATGTTGACGGTGAAATTTGGTTCATACGGAGGACCCAAACTTTAGCCAACGGGGATGAGTTCAGGGACCCAATATTGCTTTCGAAGTGCGAGAGAAGATAGGCTGAGAGGAAGAGGGGATGGAGAGGCAGCGAATTTAACGTGGTTCGGCTAAATTCAGGCGACACCGAACTCTACGTCTACGGCAGAGATATATTGAGAAATGACTTTGGCAGAGTTTCTGCTTACATAGTTTTTTGTCCTCTCCTCTCCTAATAAGGCAATCCTATTTATAGAGGAAGGAGGAGTTACATGCATTAATTACAAGCTACAGTTGTATTACATCAAGATATAAATGGAAAAGA
>JANHAO010001011.1:0-35552 GCA_026873985.1 Saraca asoca
GAAACTTAAACTATATTTTGAAAAATACATAGGGAGATTTAGATCCTATCTAAACTTCACAGGCTGCTTCACAAGCCTCCTCGTGAGGCTAGGGTGCGCAGCGGAATGCGTGGGCCCTACCTCACAGGTATTGATTTTTTTTAAATATATTGTATATAAGTTTAGCATTTCAAGTATCTTGATCTTTGACAATAGTACCCATTTTATGAGTACTGCCTTTACTAAGTTTTGCTAAAATCTCAACATCACCTATAAGTTTGCTTCTATGGAACATCCATAAATGAATGGCCAACTCGAGCTAGCTAATTGGATCATCCTTGAGGGATAAAAGAAACGCTTGGAAAACTCCAAAGGAAGATAGATTAAAGAGCTTTAGTGTCTTGTGGGGTATACAAAATAACTCTATAAACTGCCACAGGATATACTTCATTTATGTTGACCTATAGTCATGATGGTCATGAAGCTCTCATTCTTGTTGAAATCAGTGAACCTAACCGCTGCGTTCTAAAATATGATGCTATTTAGAATTATGAAAGATCAAGAATAAAGCTCGATAAGGCGGAGGAGGACCAATAGATTGCCCATATTAGAGCCTAAACTTATAAGGTGAAAATGGCTCATTTCCACACCTTTCACTAACACAAGATTAGTGATACAAAGGCCTTTAAATTTTTTTGCCAATTCAAGTTAGTGATATAATGGCCTTTAAAGCCATTCACTAATGCAAGTTAGTGATGTAAAGGCCTTAAAAGTCTTTCTCCAATACGAGTTAGTGATATGAAGGCCTTTGAAGCCTTTAGCCAATACAAGTTAGTGATACAAAGGCCTTTAGAGCTTTTTTCTAATACATGATTAACGATATAGAGGCTTTTGGAGCCTTCTATCAACACAAGATTAATAATATAAGGGTCTTTGGAGCCTTTTACTAATACGGGTTAGTAATATATAAAGGCCTTTGGAACATTTCATTAAAAAGAAATCTAAGTTTACAATTACAAACACACAAACAATTAAGTAAAGCATCAACAGCATAAAGGTCTACAAATAATTATAGTAAAATAAGCAAAATATCCAGGGCTCACCCCAATGCCAAAATACCTGAAAACTATAACATAGATATTCTCCTGCATTTCAGGAGCTTTTTTGATCAACTTGATGAATGAAAGAGTGCACATTAGCATAAGGGTTAAGTAGGTTCATGATGTTAATATATAAGTCCCTATCATCAAGAGAGCCTGAAACATTGGCAGTCTTCGTAGTATCGCTCGACTTAACAACTTCCTTAACATTGCTCACTTCATTGGCCCTGCCCCATATTGCCATCTTGACGCCATTACCAACATTCTCCATGTTCCCACCATTAGCATGATTTGGGATGCCATGAATGCCACCATCGTCTTTACCACCACTTGAACTATCATCCCGAGGATTGGCCGCTTGACTAACACTTCCACACCATCATTGCCATCACCCAAATTCTCCCTAGCGTTATCCATGATAGAACGAGTCCTCGGTACAGGACAAAGGCGAGCCTTATCTAGAAGTTTGTACATGCCCTTCAAAGCATCCATATTTAGCACATCCAAATAATCATTATAACTGTTAATCTTTGAAAGGTTAAGAACAACATTAGAATCATCATGCTTGAGTTGGTAAATAGCACTGTTCCACGAGCTGTGATAATTCCTCAATTTGTTAGCCTTTAATTTCTTATATGAGACTTCTAGCTATGCATTTATTTCTTACGGTCACTAATGCCTCCTTCATTTCAGCTAATTCCCTCTCAAGTGTAGCTATCCTAATTTATGCCTGGATCCTTTTGCTATTTGCTTTCATCACTGCCTTATTAACCGAGGTGATTTGAGCATCTAGGATGTCAACTTTCTCTTTTAACTCCTTAAACTCCTTTTTTATGTTGGAAAAGTTAAAGATAGCTTGATCTCATTCTTTTATTGCCACATCTTTTTTGGTAATAGTTTTCTTGAGGTCATCGACCCTGTTTTCATAAGCTTATTTTTCTTATCAATGGTGCACTCCAACTTACTCTTTTTCTCCTAAAGTCACCTTAATGTCACAAGATCCTTTATGATAGATCGCACCATATGCCCTACTTCATCCAGTGCCCCATATACCTTAGTTAAAACTTTGCCCACAAGACTACCTTTGTGTAGTTGACAACGTGAGGGAGAAAAACTCGACTCACCTTCTTAGGACTCTATTAGACAATGTTACGATGAAAGACTTTGCTATTGATTATTAGAATGGTTTTGAATCTTGGAAAACCTCCAAATGCCACCATCCCTATATTCTTTTTACTTATTCTTATTTTGATTTTCCACCCTTCTCTTGTCCCACCTATCATCACCTAAACCAATGGAGCTATGATAATGCCGATTCAAATTGTGAGTCTCATGGTGCTTGCCTTCGTTGCCGCGGTAGTGTCACCTTCACCGCTGCTTATTAGGAAAATGAGTTAAAAATATCAAGTATGTATAATGAAATTTTAAAATTGTTCCTTAAGCCCAGATCATGTTATTTGTAAATTAATTCATAAATTTTTGTATAATTTAAATAAACATAAAAGTAATGATTTAAATTTTACCTACTCAAAAGTTATTCTTGGAATTTCTAGTCTTCAAGTTCAAATTTAATCTCTAAGTAATTTCATAAACTCTCTAACCAGCCTTATGATCCAGTCCTCCGGAATGTTTTTAGGAAACTCCTTTGGATTTGATCTCCATTACCAATGGTGATCCACACAAATCAATTAGATTCAAAGCCTTCATCAATGATTATGTAATAAGTAGAGTAGGAAAATTAACTCCTTAGCCTAAGGGGCACTAGTTCTCTAAAGAATCATAAGTTCACTCAGTTAGGATTAGTCTTTGAATGCAAAGAAGAGAAGAGAAGAAGGATTACATTGAGAGCTTTAGGTATATAACACATGTGTTAGGTTGATGTATTGTATTGTGTTTTGAAGGGTTGGTATCTCTCTTTTTTAAATAAAAAAGATTAGAGCATAAACAAGAGTGTGAAGTAGGCATGAGTGGTGTATAAGCTAGGTTTTCCATTATTTGTACTATCCACTTTCCCAAGTGGTTGGGTTGCACTGCTAGGATTAATACTCTGGGTTTGTATGCTGCCCTTTTGGCCTGAGGAGTCCATACTCCTTGCTTAAGTCATAATAAATCCAAAATCATTAACCTTTATGATCCCTCATTTTATGTTTAATATATCCAAACTGTGAGTCTAAACTCATAAACTCACTTTTGCAATAATTCTGAAATTATTTTAGTTCATTAATTATTAAGATAACTTTCCAAGTGAGGATACATTCTATGACTTATAATCTACTCTAGAGTTAATATAAATGTTCTAGAGCATTTAAATATCAACATTGAAAATTTACTACTATTTAATAATTGTAATATCTGTTAGAATTATTAAATTATTAATTAATTAATACTTCTAATTATATTGGAACACCTAATTAATCATTTCAATTTTTCTAGATGTTCTCTAATTCAACACTTGAGTTTAAAATATTTTATATTCTAACTTTTCCTTTAACTTTAGATCAAAGAGATTATACTGTGTGACCTATTAGGTTTTCATGTATGTTGGTAATGAATTTATTTACAAACTTTTACAAGTTTAATTGAATTAAAATGCATTTTAATTCAAACACAATTTCCTTAAATTATTCAAATAAATTCATAAATCATAAATGGCTTCTAGCAAAATATCATGACCACCTAAATGACAAGATAGACTTTTTGGAAATCAAAACATAGGCCTATGTCCAATTATAGGTACATATCTGATTATGTGTTGTCTCACAATTGGTTATACATAAAACTTCTTTTATATATATGTTAATACATAGAAGCCTATGATTTTGATAATTGTACAAATGTCAAAACATATTTTGAATATCTTTCATTATTACCAAAGAAAAGGAATTCTCTCTTAATTAATCATTACCTTCATGTATTTTGTAGTATACCCAACTATTATTCATGCCTACTTTTTAAGTATATAAGTCTAAAATAATATCAAAGTACATAACTTGGTATACAAGGTACTATGTTGATCTCAACTTTGAGAATAATTTACATCACCTTTCACATGAAAAGTATATTAACACATGGATATTCCATATGGTTTATCATGGCTAGTCAATTCCAGTCATATATTCCATAGTATATGCCTATATGTCTTGTCCAAATATTAACATATCAATAGCATATGAGATCATTGTATTTTTTTAGAAAAATGTGATATGACATATATTGGTTTAGAAATATAATTATATGTATATGTTATCTCATAGTTACAATCCCAATTGTAATTAATTTATATACAATTATATTTTAAGGATTTTATCTAATACAATATACATATATTGAAACATATATATATTAAAACTAAATTGATAAAGTAGCCAAAATATCATATTTATCAAATATGCTAAGATATATAGTTTCTCTGCCATTACAACTACTTGTTTCTAAGGCACCTATACTAACATTGCCACCATGCCTCAGCTGGATCAATGGTCACCTCCAAAGCCACTAGGGTCGCAAAAGTGGTATTCACTATAACCCAAATGATGATTGGCCATCACTACTCGAGTGATGATCGCCCTTCGAAAAGCTGGGGTAGAGGTAAAAATGGTATGTTCATCTTACTAGAAGAGTGGTAAGGAAAGGGAATGGGTATGTTCATCACCATTCTTTTATAATAACCTGCACAAAACATAAGCAGTGAACATAACCAAATGAAAAAAAGAAAGAGCCAACACAAAAAAATAAGAAACCTAAAAGAGCATCACTCAAGAAGTCATGACTATGCTCTTGAAGCAGCATCAAAATCAGGTCTCCTTGTCAGCATGCTCGCCAACATCCATAAATGTGGAACTTCATATTAGTTTCCGCCACTTGACTAGAAAATGAAAATGCCCCCTGGGATTCAATCAGTAAGGAAGATAGGAGGGTCTCATGTCGCATTCACCCTGGAGAATTTGTCTTTCTTTTTTTTGGCCTTAAAAGGTGTCACAACCTAAACTCTTGATCATGATTGACGTGAATATCAATATCAGATTAATAATCACCAGCCTTTAACTTATCTCTAGTATTCATTTCTACTTATACTTGTTTCAATATTTCCCACTCTTATATACATAAACTTGAATTATTAATGGGGCAAACTTATAGACAAAAAAAGAATCATTGATATATAACATGTTTTTATGATGTACAGAGGCATTGCCTACCATGGCACATGCCAATTTAGACTTTTGTTCAATAAGCTTTCAACAAGTTCATAATATATATACACTCCTAAAGGACTCTTTATTGTGGTGGTATTTATATCAGCAGTATCATCTATGAAGTTATTGCTTATCCTTACTTTTTAGATGTGGGTTCACAACAATTTCTTGATAATATAAGAACTAATCCATAAAAGAGTGAGTCTGGAGATCAGTGAGATAAATATGCACCTAACTTATGAATTCATCAATATTTAACTAAA
This sequence comes from Saraca asoca, assembly GCA_026873985.1. Lineage (NCBI taxonomy): Eukaryota > Viridiplantae > Streptophyta > Magnoliopsida > Fabales > Fabaceae > Saraca > Saraca asoca. The sequence goes on from JANHAO010001011.1 coordinate 5,536, forward strand.
CATATATACAATATATCTTCTGAAAATATAACTCATGTCAAAACTATCCAATACATCATAAAGACTTAAGGAATCAATCTCTAAGTAATATCACAATACATTTTAATTGTCACACTATAAAGAACCATGATTTTCTTATGACTTCAAGCCATTCTCATCAATCATTATATGTTTAGGTCATAGTATTATATTACTTTTTAGCATTTCACAGAACTCAGTCTTCACATGAGTTTATATCACATTATCTTACCACATTAAATCTTCTTTCAGATATCTTAGAATAATAGTTATAAATCATATTATTCACATAGCTTTAAGCGATCAATAATCAAGTCATAGTTTATCATATTCCAATGTATTCAAAATAATAATTTTAATAAACAACATAATAAAGAGAAACAATGTAAACCTCCTTATTACTCTGGTCCAGCCATGACCCCCATAAACCTCGCCTTATCTTTCCAGCACCCATCTTATGCCTCTCCGCCATTTGGAACATGTAGATCCAAGATCTGGTTCATTATTTCTCACCATATTCTATCATTCTTATAACATTTATAACATTATACATCATACTATGTCTCATGCACATAGGCAAGCTTTACACTATATAATCACTTACAATAATTCCATTAACGATCATCACATACTATTTAATATTTTGTAGCTGTTCTCCAATTTTATACCATAATATCATTCATAGTAATTGCATTTCTACAATCATAGTCATTTATCACTTGACATCCCATGTTTCATGGGGAATTTTCAAGTATTTCAATAACATCATTTCTTATCATATATATATATATTAATATATCACACATCATTGCCATTATATACCACATGTTAGTTCTTAAAGTATATTCAAACTTAGACCTCATTCATAATTATATGGGTTCCAGTATTATAACAAGTATCACGTTCATTTTCCTATTATCCACATATAGACCATCATTCTATTACTATCTCAAACACACAATATTTGTCACACTGTCTTTATAACTATCCATAAATAATTACTAGGTTAATTAGTATTAAAATCAACTTGGAAATTATTTACTCAAAACTTCTTATATCTCTTATTTAACTTAATTGTATCTCATTTAAATTTAGACCCAAAGAATTAGAATAGATTTTAAAAAGAAAGAAATTTGAATTAAAAAGAGTGGAAAATTTTTGGAGGTGCAATTAGAATTGCGATTAGAATGGCTGAAGAAATTTAAGTGGAATTGAGGAAATTCAATTGAAAATGCGAGTTTGCTTACCAAATTTCAAAATTTTTTAGGAAGTCCAAATTTAAATATGATCCTAATCGCAATGAGAATTGAAAAACAGAGTAGGAAATATCAATTTGAATCATATAAATTTAGTTTAAAATTTAAGTCAAATCATAAGAACAAAAGTGTTAGATTGTTGCAAGCATGATTGCAGATTTAGTTCAAAAAGTTGTGATTCAACTTGCATAAGTAGATTTTGAATGAAAATAGGAGAAAAATAGGGGAAGCAACCTTATGTTCAACCTTCTACTGTAAATCCTTATTTCAACATGTTTTGAAAGTTTAAATAAGCTTATAATTTAACTATTTTTTTAGCAAACCAAATGACATCTTAGCAAATCTATTCAACCTCAAGTTTGGCTATACAATTACCAAAAACTTATCTCATCCATTTGCACCAACTAATTAACAAATCACAAATAAGAACACATCATAATTCACAAGAAAGGTAAGAATTACTCACCTAAGCAGCTGGAAACAAACAAATCAAACAGATCTTATAAAAATCTTCAATATTTTTCATGAACACAAAAAGAAGAGCTTATTAGCTTTTAGATTTTCTAAGGATTTTTCCTCTTCAACTAATCATATATGATTAGATTATGATTTCATTTAACAGAAACAAGTTATATCTAATAGATTCAAGCTCTAAAATACTATAAAAATTATATTGATTCATGGATTAAATAGTGAAGTGAATAGTGATAACAGATTTCGAAAATTCATTACTCAACTTTTACTCCATCAATTAACGAGATTTTAATGTCAAATTGAAGATAAAAAAGAGAGGAATTAACTGTAAAAATATAAAAAATTTATATAGAAGGATGAAGGATTACCTGAAGAGAGAAGAAGATCTTAGAGAGAGAGTAAGAATTTGGAGAAGAAGATGAAAGGATGCATGAAACAACCAAGAATGAGCTTATAAGAATAAGGCAACTGCCTCTCAAAGGGCAAAAATGAAAAAAGGAAAATTAGTCAACCCCTTTTGACTTCTTGCTTAACAAGTTTTGTAGTTTTTCTTATTTGGTGACTTTGCCAATTTGTTCATCTAAAATCCAAAATTGACATGCTCACCGATAGCTAACGGCCATGAAATTTTGACATCAATTAGTTAAATTAATTACCTTTGTAAGAACTATAAATTTACACTGGTTGAGTAATTGTAACCATAATTTTAATCTCTTCGAAGTTCTTCGGAAATTAATTTTTGAAAACATAAATTTAACTCCATGAGCAACCGTATTAAGAACTTTCACTTTCTGAATATTCCTATTATTCATAAAATCTTTTTTCACAATGTCTAGGCTCTTTGTATCCTAAAATTTACAGTTTCAAATTCTTAAACTTTTTAAAGTTACCCCTTTTAGATTTCTCTGAAAAACCATTTTATAACTAAAACTCATTTTGGAAATTTCGAGATGTTACAGAAGGCATTTTAGTAACCATTTTAAGATCATTATTAGCACCCTACAAAGAACGCACATGAATATATATCATCCCATCAAAAACCCCAACCAAAGAAGAAATAAAAAACCTATAGATTCGGGTGCCTTCTTGCAGGGGAAAAAAATTGCTTTGGCCACCAATATCATGAGTGAAGTGTTGTATGTAAGCTAAAATGGGGTAGCGTCCATCGCCATCATTAACTCCCTCTTAAATAGGGTAAATGGCAGGATCACTTGCTACTTTGAAATGTATGTGACCAAATGCATAAAAAAGAAGAATTATTATAGTTGCAAGGTCGCTTATCGAGCAAAGGGTGCATGAACCTAATTATCCCTTTATACCGAGTCTCCTTGTAACCCGCCTTTTCAAATCTCGATAAATTAGATTGTTACATCATGTTGATGCTTGGACTTCACATTTTTATGGTACCATCCATGAACCCTAGCCTACAAGAATCATCTTTCACAACAACTGCCAGCTCAACTCCATTTGCGTCTCGAGATGATGTACCTTAGGGAATCATAGGCAAATAAACATAAGTGTGTCCACTATGAGGGTTTCCCTCACAATTTGCCCTCTTAACCATTCCAACATCATTGCTCGAATGAATGCAGAGCACCTATAAGCTCAAGAAAGAGGAGGAGGATGTTTCAACCTCCTCATCACTACAGGAAACTAGCCTATCCAAGTCCACTTGATTACTTTTAGTGGCATTCAAAGAGGTTGCTAAATCATACCTATAAGGAATTAAAACCCTCCTTTCACCACTTGGACTCCACACAAGAACTACTAGAATGGCCTCAACACTAAGAGAACCTGGTTCACCACTTTCAGATGACACCATGACTACTCCATCCAAATAAACAACAAAATCAATTGGAAAAGCAAGAAAGCAAATGTAATTGAAAAACAATGCAAAAACATAAGGACATGGGAGCAATCATAAAAACTATAATGGAACAATATCATCAAGAGCATAGGTAACTCAGACAGACACAATGAGCAGTCTAAAAGATGTGAAAAATATAAGAATAAGATGACTAACTTACCACAACCGCGGATGAAGCCAAAAAGAAGCAGATGAGCACTGAAAAACTAGCAAACCTTAGAAATGAAGAATCATAAACAATAGGTAGTAGTAAAGTAAATTTTCACTCAAGCTTTATTTTACTCTCAAACACACTTAAAAAATTTGAATAAAAGAAATAAAGGAGAAGAAGAAAAGAAAGCTAAGCTTATACCTCTTATGATCCAACAATCAAGATTAACCCAACACAAGCCATTGTGAAACAATGACTCAAATCAAGAGATATTGAAAAGACTGCAATGATATGCAACCATTAGTCACGTAAAAGCCACATAATAACTACCATTTCGCATCAACAAGGAAGAATACAAAGCTTGGAAGGTGATGGGGGCAAGTGATATTGCCCAAATTCCACTAATCTCCTAACTGCCTTGGGCTTTCATCCATTGCAACCAGTTCCACCATGCGACACCACAAGAGCCCTCCTCATGAGTCACGACTAACCACCGTCACCCAAGCTGAGTGCACCACTTAGGCAACCATCATGTTCTCATCCATACTCGTAACCTAGCACATTTTAAAACTAGTACAGTACTATCCTTCAACCTTGGGCTACTATCATCATGAGATATACAAATAATATTATATCTCTTCCCATGCCATCATTTCGCATAGCTGTTGGCCATGCAATCCTATGCAAATCCTTTAACCATTCTACCTATGTTTGTATGGCTATATAAGACCATCTAATATGTATTCAAAATCCTAAGGCACATTTTAAGCCTTTTTGTTTATACCTTACTAACTGAAGTATTGAAGAGTCTTTCGGCAACCTCTGGTCATCATCACAATATTTGTTACTTATGCAATCACCATCACCACCCTTTAGGCAGGAAATTTATCAACTTGTTTAATCCTTTTATTAAATGATGTGATTTTTTTGTGAACTTTTTAAATATTAATTATAATATTATTATATGTTAATTTATCATATCATTTTTTAAATAATTTTTATGTTATATAATTAATAGGAAATGAAATATTATATGAAAAATAGCATTGTAAATTAAGATATAGTAATACTGTGATTCTTATTTAAATAATTTATGAACAAATTATATAATTTAATAAAATAATTAATTAAGTAAATAATAAATATCAATTTTAAATTTTATAAAATTTAATAATTTAATTTTTAAATTTTAAAAATTAATGGATACAAAATCTAATCATCGCAAATTTTGAGAAAATATTTTATATTTTTCTATTTTTTTTCCTTAATACGTTGCCGGCAAGGAAAGTAAAATCTAAAACTTCCCACGGACTAGTCAAAATTCATGCCACCGTAACACTGCAATCATCCACAGTTTTTAGTAATCACTATTGATACATGAAATTCCTTGCCATATCAGGGAGAAAGACTTGATCCGAATCTTAACCAGATTGACAGATTCTTTCGGCCAAAAAAGGAAGATATCAAATTCAGAGTTAGGTGTAGTTTGGTAAAAATACAAATACTTTATTTATTGTCGTCTTTACTTGTAATATGCAGAGTTCACGGTCTTCCTGACATCAGCTGAATCGAAGCTGCTGCCTTTGTAGCATTTCATGTCTTGCCATTAGGCTTTGTTTAGTACCAATAATGTCTCATTGTACTTCATATAAATCTCATTTCTCCTGCATATAAGTGCTATGAGAGAAATCATGCAAGGAATTTGAATTTAATGCAATAATTGAAACTACAATTATGTAAACTCGGATAATGCAGTCCACAACTTCGATCAAAACTCTTGTTATTATAAACGATTGGAGTCCAATCAAATGGAGATAAAACAGATGAAGACTATAAGTATTTTTACTTTTTGTTGTCTAAATTCAAATTTAAAAACTATGTACCTTATCGATTTACTATTAATTTACTTTTAGAAAAGAAACATGATTAATATCTGTTTATAAGAAAAATTAACTTATATCTTATTCAACACAGATTTAATTAATTTTATTTAATATTAAATTATAATACAAATTTAGATTATAAATTATAATATATTCAAATATAAGTAAATTATTATCATATTTTTACCTATTAGATGATTATATAATTTATATATCATATTCATATTAATTGTGAGGGAATACTATATTTCTTTTAATTATGATAAATTTATTACATTAATAATTCAAATTAACTAAATTTATTATTTGAATATTTTTCATCTTTTCAAAAATATATTCTTAATATATTAACACTTGGGTGAATTTATTTATAATTTTTTATTTAAAAATTTAAATTAACTGCTTTATGTTAAAAGATTTAATTATTTAATTAACAAAAGTTCATATATTGTTATAACTAATATATTATCATAAAAAAATATATTTTAAATTAAATTGTGATAAGTACTCAAAATAATAAAAATTTAAACAAGGGAAACTATGAAATATCAAATTTAGTATTTGATATTTATAGATAATATAAAATTTTAAAAAGTGATAATTTTTAAATAGACATTATATACTAAATCATAATTAGATATTATTAATCATAGTCTATAATTTAAAAATTAGAGGATATATTATTAAAATTTTTTAAAATTTAAATTATACAACCTACTAAAATATTAAAATATTTTTAATTTTAATTATTAAAATTAAATATTTAAATATAATACCATCAAATTTTAAATTATATTAATAATATTAAAATAAATACTAAAATTGCATTCTCAAATAAATAAATAATTCAAATATTAAAAATTAAAAATTAAAATACTCTTTGATAATTTAAAAAACTAAATTAAAAATTAATTATAGATCATTTAAATAAATTATTTATTATTAAAATAAATAAATATAAAAATTTTATTTATGATTTGAATTAAAATAAAATAAAATTAAAATTTAAAAATTCTTCTTACTTGATCTTTCTAATGAAGTAAAAGACATTTATTACATAATAAGAGTTGGATAAAGATGAGTAGTACAACTTTTATATTATTTGGAAGATTACTATTTACATCAAGCCTAATCACTTTACAGTTTTTATATGTGTTATAAGACAATCTTAATTATAGAGAGTAATGATACAAAATTTGTGTAGGCAAATAACAATAAATAAATGAGTAAACTCCCTCTTTCCCAATGTATGAAATTTATTTTTCTTTTTCACTTTTGTCGACGTGAGATATTTTTTATTAATTTTATTTTTATAAAAAATTAATTTATTTAGGAAGTCAAATCTACCAACAATAAGTAACAAATGAAATCAAATAAATTAATATTTTTTAAAAATAAAAATAATATATATTATTTTACAAAACCAAAAGTGAGAAAAAATAAATTTTAAGTTGGATGAAGAAAGTAGTAAGTCTATCTTCGGTGGTTGGCGAATGAACTGGACATTCTTGTCTTGTGTGAAATCACAGCTTAGCTGGATCCCGAAAGAGAAGTGGTCCCGTTTCCATTGTTGACAACCTCACTTTGCCTCATTCATTTAATGTGACCCCGTAAAAGACGATATCATACTAAGACTATCTACAATACAAGGTGCTTACAAGAATTGTTTAAGTGTTATTTATTTATTTTTTACTGGGTCCCACACTGCCACATTATTTTACACTCTTTTAAACATTTCAAACAACTTTATCCTACAACAGTGCAACTCTATCAAATTTCTTAAATAGACCCCATAATTTATCTCACTTCTTTTAACTTATCTCATAACTGGACCCATTTTTTTCTTAAGATGCAGTTGCTTATTAAGCAACTACAATGCTGACTTGTTAAGCAACTGTTGCTTCACGGTGGGTAAGCAACTTTAAAGGGAGTTGCTTAAGTTAAGCTTCCCCTTAAGCTTCCCCCATTGTGGACAGCCTAAGGGATTGTTTTATCCATTTTCAGTTTTCTTATGAAAACATTTTTTACTTGTATTTTATTTATTTATGTATAAATTAAATATTTTTATATTATTTATACATTTCATGATTATTAAATAATACATAATATTATATTAATGAAAAAATGACTTTCTTAAGACTTTCTTTTTAAGATAATCAATGTTGTTTTATTTCATATTCTTTGAATATAATATTACATAAATAGGTGATATAAAACAAACTCATAATAAGTGATATTATTTTTATATCATAAATAAATTTTTTATTACATGACAATTATAATTTAAAAAATATTTTAAAAGATATAAAGGTTGATATAAAACAAACTCATAATAGGACTTCAACACTAAGGCATTTCCCCCCTCCAAATGGAAAAAAAATACCATTTATATAATTATATATCGTGGAGATCTATTTATAGATCTGAAATAAATTTCACATTTATTCCTTTCGTGTCCTACTAATTATGCAAAGCCAAAAGAAATGCATTAAGTGGGGGCAACTTCTGGGGGTGGGAGAGAAAGAGAACTGCTTTAACAACGGTCAACTTTGGAGGTGGGAGCAAACATCCGGCAATGCACGGTGGAGCCAGCATAAATACCTTTCACTTCCACTTAATGTATCCATATTGTATATATTAAATCCAAGTATTTATTTATCTGCGTCCAATAATTATTTAATGACGATAAAATATAATTAAGTACTTTATATATTTTTATTTAATTTATTTTTAAATTTTATGCAAAATTAAGAGTTAATTAAATGAAAGTATATAAATTTTTTAAGAAATTATTTATATTCCTCACCTCATTAAATTTTTTTTAAAGGACAATGATTAATAAAAGAGTAATACAACATTAAGTGGAAGAAAGTAATGCATTAACGTGCAATAATCATTAAATAAATTTTTTATACATTGATGTTGTAAAGGTTTCAACCTATTACTTTTATTATATCACTCAATCTTCTCTCCACTACCACTAGATTTAATAACTTAAATAATGTATACCCTTTTTTTTTCACTTATTACACATTACACAGACATGTACAAAATGCAAAGAAATCTTTCTCACCATGAGGTGTACTTGATTTATTTCGGAGAAATATGTAAATTATTCCCTCTAATTTTAGAGTTTTTATATTTAATATATAAAATTATTAATTTTTATAATTGCCTATAAATAGATTAGAGTTTTTATATTTAATATATAAAATTATTAATTTTTATAATTACCTATAAAATCTATTTATAAATGTTAAATTATATCCATTATTCATCTTGCGAATGATTTAAGTATGTAAATATGTTTTATCTAACACGAATCTTTGTGAATAAATTTAAGTATAATATAGAAGTCTTGTTACTTAGGTATAGGAGGATTCAACTTTCATATATATATATATGTATATATATAATTTTTATCTATTTTAGAGTATTTTTATACTTTTGATATAATTTATTTAACTAATATAAATAAAAATTTTACAATCACTATTCTTATATTTTTATTTTCATATTAATTTTACATTCTTTCACAATAATAAGAAAAGGCCTTATATGATATAATTCATCATTTAAAATAGAGATGATTATAAAAATTAATAATCATACTTATTAAATGCAACTAATAAAAATTGAAGGAAATAACTTGTATTTAACATTTTTCCCTTTATTTTATTTCCCTCCTTACTCTGCTGAAGGGGATAACTTGCATCTTACATTTTTCCCAATCTTTTATTTCCCTCTCCATTTTGGTCTGAAAGTGTCATAAGAAAGCAAAAACGTTGACCAAATATGCATAACTTGCATCTTACATTTTTCCCAATCTTTTATTTTCCTCTCCATTTTGGTCTGAAAATGTCATGAGAAAGCAAAAACGTTGACCAAATATGCAGAGAGAGAGAGAGAGAGAGAGAGAGAGAGAGAGAGAGAGGAGTTGATGAAGCCAACCTTTGACATTGTAAACAGCCATCAACATCAACTCTACTCGCACATCCCAAAGTCGCAAAGTGGTTACGAATTTTCCATTACAAACAAACGCGCCTTTGCTGCGTTCTCCTTCTTCAATCATTTAAGCCCAATCCCTTTCCTTTGAATTCCTTCTTCCATATTACCAAAGAGAAAAAAGCTCTCTAATTTTCGTCGTCCTTTTTTGGCATCATCTCTTTTTCCCACTTCGATTGCTTGCAAAAACAACCTTCGAATTTTCTTTTTTTCAAGGTTTCTCATCGAGGATGTGCCCTCTAAGGTTCATATTGGTGTTCTTCTCCGCCGTTCTAGCTGGATATTTTGCATGGAGAACCGTCCGTTCCTCGCCAGAAGTTGAAATCGCTGCCGACGAGTCAATTGTAGAAGACAAACACATCAAAAAGGAAGATTTCAATTTGAAAAAGGTAAATTTTTTCTCATTTTTAGTGTAGATCATTGAACTTTATTTTTCTGGGGTTTGCTTCTCACTTGAATGTTCATTGGATTTCAGATGATTCAGAACGGATTCTGGGTCTTTGTCGACATGGCAAGCGGGAGGTATCTGTGGAGGAATTTCAGAGAGATGAACAAAGATACAGAAGTAAAGAGCTCTTAGTACCTTGAATGGATTTTTGCAGAAACATGTAAATTATCGTATTCCCACTTTTGTTTTTAATTTCTGTGTCATCTGAGAAAGAAGCAGCCAGGCAGAGTGGATAAGGGTCGAAGATTTAATAGGGAGGAGGATAAAACCTGTTGTATGACACTCATAATTGTATATGTTTCAGTTTCCAATATCAAAAATCAAACATGTGTTCTGCTAATTATCTTCTCTATAATGCCAATATTTGAATAGTGACCAACCTTTTAGCCCTTCTTTTATCAACTAAGAGTTTACTACATTTATTTACATTGAATAGAACAAATGCACAAACAATTCAACAAAGAACTGAGATAAATATTCAGAGACCTACCAGTAGCAATGGCACATACCTAGCAAGTAGCAAGATAAGCCAACCCACATATGGGATACTTGCAATGCTAACTGCATCCACGATCACAACCGCATTCAAGATATCACGCCCGCAATACAGAATTCGTTTTGTAAGTTAAAACTCTGCTATTACTTTTAAGTGAAGCTGCTGGTTTTCTAAAATTATAACTTGACAAGTGAGATCGAGTCTCTTTCTTTGTTCATCTCCTCTCCATGACTGGCTTTAAGAATGTAATGTTTAATTCTTGTATTATATTACAAGGTTTTAGAGAATCTTTTGGTATTAGATCTTATCATGTAATATTGTACATAATCACATATTGAATATTTGAGGAAAATATAAGTATGAATAAAGTTTTTACATGCTACAACATATTAATAATTTCCTTAGCTTCTTTTCCTATGTAATTAACTTCTGTAAAGACGTTGAATGAAATGAATTACAAAGATTGAATAAAGTCATTAAAGTTATACTCAACGGTTATCGATCTTAATTTGGTGCTTTGAGAACAAGAGCCTGTCGTATATATAAATTTAAATACTGATTTGAAAGTAAAATATGAGAAGTGGACACACTCAAATTGAGTATGCTTAATAGCCATGAAGTACACTATGGACAAAATAATTAGACAGAGTATTCCTAAATCTAAGAATGATAAGACTTTTCTTGAATCAATTGCTGAAAAATTTGTGAAGTTTGATAAAGTTAAAAAAGGTCACTATCTCTCATTACTTAAAAAAATTATATATGATGGTGATAGTGGAGTGCATGAGCATATTCTGAAACTAGACAATTATTATAACAAGTTGAAAAATATAAATGTCAATCTGGGTGAAAGTTACTTATTCTAGCGTGCACTAGAGTAGTTACCTACTAAATTCAATGTTATGAAGACTTCTTATAATACCAAAAAAAAAAAAAGAAATAAAATTGATGAGAGCTCCTCAATGTTGTAGCAAAGGCATATGGGTCACATTTCTAGAGAAAGGATACAAAGGTTAATTAAAGAAGGGATTCCATATGACTTGGACTTCATAGATACTTGTGTAGACTATATAAAAGGAAAATTCTCTGCCAAAGCCAGAAAAAGGAAGAGAAACAGCAAACTAGATGCCTTAGAATTGATCCACACCAATATTAGTGAACCTATTACTCATACTATCATAGGTGGTTATAAGTATTTCATCACCTTTATAGATGATTATTCCAAATTTGGATGGGTAGAGTTGCTCACTAGAAAATCTAAATCACTAGATGCCTTTAAGACTTTTAAGGCTATAGTTGAGCTCAAACATGGAAAGACAATTAAATGTGTCAACTCTAACAAAGGTTGCGAGTATTATGGAAAATATGATGAAACCGAGAGAAATCCTGATCTTTTTGCTAGTTATCTACAAGAGTGTGTCATTGAAGCTAATTATATCATATCTGGAATGCTGGAATAGAATGACATAGCAGAAAGAAGAACTTAAACACTCATAAATATGGCGAGAAGTATGCTTGTGCATTCTTCGTTATTGGAATTTTTATAGGGTGATACCTTAAAGACTGTTGCCTATATTTTAAATCAAATACTAAGCAAATCAATGCCAAAGAACCCTATGAACTACTAAATGGTGAAAGGCCCAGTTTAAGGCATTTTCATACCTTGGATTGTAAGGCTGAGGTAAAGCCATACATTGCCTCCACAAAGAAACTTGATTCTAAAATCATTTCTAAGTTCTTTATTGGTTATTGCAGTGGCTCAAGAGATAGCAAATACTATTGTCCAATTGACTCTATTATAGTCATCGAATCAAACAAGGTTATCTATTTTGAAGATAAGTTGGATAGTGGAAGCCAAATACCACGCATCACTACCTTCAGAGAAGTGGATGTTATAGTTCCATTAGCACCACAACCTATCAAGGATGACCCACAAGTTAATCCTATGCAACTAATAGGAGAAAATGTTGAACTAGATGAATTAATTGATGGGGTTTCTCTAAGGAGATTCCATAAAATTTGTAAACTGGAAATTTCTAGTGATTATCTGATGTATCTGCAAAAGTATGAATTTGATGTAAATGATGAACCTAATCTCACTACCTTTTCACAAGCTGTGTCCAACCCTAACTCTTTATAATGGATAAGTGCGATGGAAGATGAATTAGCCTCCATGCGTAATAATCGAGTATGGGATCCAGTTGAGTTTTTAAAACCAAGCGGGATGCAAAAGGTCAAGTTGAGACTTACAAGGTTAGATTGGTAGCAAAAGGCTACACTTAATAAAAAGGCATTGACTACAAAAACACTTTCTTGCCAGTTTCAACTAATGTCTCATTCTGAGTTGTTATGGCATTGATAGCTCATTTTGACTTAGAGTTACATCATATGGATGTTAAAATAACTTTATTAAGTGATGATTTTAAGAAACAATTAGATGGCTTCCAAGAAAAGGGTAAAGAACATCTTGTGTGCAAACTTAAGAAATCTTTATATGGCTTAAAACAAGCATCTAGACAGTGGCATCTCAAGTTTAATAAGATAGTGACTTCTCTTGGATTTAAGAAGAATGATGCAAACTAGTGTATATACATGATAATGAGTACAGACAGTTTTGTGATTCTAGTTCTATATGTTTATGGTATTCTTCTAGCCAGCAATGATATAAACATGTTGACTGAGATAAAGCAAATGTTATCCAAGCACTTTAAAACGAAAGATCTGGGGAATGCCTCATTTGTTTTAAGCATAGAGATCCATCATGACATGTCTCTAGATCTTATTGGTTTTTCTTAATGCTTATACATTAAGAAAGTATTGAAAAAGTTCAACATATCCATTTGCGCTTATGCTTCTTCACCTATTCAAAAAGGTGAGATCTTTTCAAAATCCTAGTGTCCTCAAAATGACAAAGAAGAGAAAAGATGAAAAATATCCCATATGCGCTAATTGTAGGTAGCCCGATGTATGCTCAGGTATGTACATGTCTTGACATAGCTTATATTGTTGGTGTACTAGGGAGATACCTAAATGATCCTGGTCAAAGGTATTGGACTACAATTAAAAGAGTAACGAGATACCTACAGGATACAAAAGATTACATGCTGACTTATAGGAGATCAAGAGATCTCATGGTTACAGGTTACTCAAACGTAGATTTTGTAGGTTGTCAGATGATTATAAATTGACATCTTGATACATTTTTATGATGGTAGGTGGAAATGTGTCTTAGAAAAGTATCAAACAATCACTTACAACAATATAAACTATGGAAGTAGAGTTTGTCACATGTTATGAAACTACTCATGAAGTTGTATGGTTAAGGAATTTTATTACTAGTTTCAATATTATATGAAGTATTTTGATGTAAAGTACCAATTTGTGAGAAAGAAGATATGGAGCATATTACTTGTATTGAAAATATTTCCATGGATCGTATGCTCATAAATCCACTAATCAAAAGCTTAGTACTTTGAATGTATTATGATTATGTAATTAGTATAAGTTTGGCTAGGTTTTTTAATGTTTCAGGTTAGTAGGAGTATTGTAATTAATGCAATTAGATTAGATATATTATTTATCTCGAGATATGATTATTAAAATATTCATAATGAAATATTCATGTTTTGTCATATATTGTTCTTTATGCATATTATCTAATTATGATATATTATTTGAGACATTTAAACTCTGTCTCACTATCGTATTGAGAATATTAATTCTTATTTAGCATTTTGGGCAAATGCTTGGATCACTGTGTGAATATTTACGTATAGTCACATTTATCATTATATAAATTTTGTTATGCACATTTTATATTTTACTCATAGAAATGTAAGCATACAGTGTATGTGACATTAATATATTCTTTCGAATATAATATCCTGCACTTGGATGCTTATGATTTTAACAAACATATAGGTGTAATAGTATTATAATTATTTTGACATTACTTAAAGTGACCACAACTTATAAATTATGTAGTACAAGTGGGAGATTGATAGTATTTCCTTTAAAATTGTACTTACATGATTCATAAATTATCAAAATAATTAAGAGATTAACAATGAGATACATAGCTCTACTAGGTATTGTAGCTTGGATTCAATATTGAGTTGGATTTTTGTTACATGTAGGATTCTATACAATTTATCTTATGTATAGATGAGTTCCTATTTTTTGAGTAAAATATACAACTCTCATCATTATGTTATTACTGTGCTCTCTCATCTATATTCTTTACAATAACTATGGATTCATTAAATTCAGATAATTTTAATTTCTTTTTATTTAATTTAATCTATATCTTTTTATATTATCACATGATTTTATTAATTCAATTAACTTTAAATTTTTCTTCAAACAAATCTCATAAAATTTATAAGGAGTCTAGAACAGTACATTATATAAGAAATTCCCACCATATTGATTCAACAATATTAGCACAATATCGAATAAATATTTCTAATTTTATTATTACATTAAAATTTTAGTATTATTATTTATTATATTTTTGATAAATTAGATATTTTAATATCATAATAAAATAAATATTAAAATTAAACAGATGAATTCTTATATTATCAAGGTATCATAAAAAAGTAATACTTCCAATTTTAAAGAGAAAAATGTGTAAGAAATGACGAATGAGATAGAACGTTAAGAAACGACAGAAAATAAATACCGCAGATACACCTGCAGCCCGCCTGCACCTCCAACTGCCTCTACTCACTGTTTGACGAAAAAAAATAAAATATTCAATACGCGTGTTACAGAAAAAGAGGAAAGAATTTTAAGAATACATATATATATATGTGTGTGTGTGTGTGTGTGTGTGTGTGTGTGCAACCCAAGCATTGGTTTAGAGTTAAAATTAAGACTTTAAATTTGATTTACTTAGGTGTAAAACTTCTTACATTATGTTATGTCCCGATAAGAATAACTATTAAATATAATTAAATAAAAGAATGATTTTTAAAGGTGTGTCAATATTTGAGTGAGTAATAGTATAAAATTATTTTGTATTGATAATAAATCAAATCTAAATTTTAGAATTAATAGATAATTGACTTTTTTTTCTTTTTTTCCTTATTTTAAAAGATAGTTTATAATTTTTTAAACTCTAAATATGTACCTTACAAATTTTTAAAGAAAATAAAATGTCATTTAGAGAAACGTTACCAAATCAAAATTTTAAAAATTTTATGATTTTTATATAAATTTCATGTAAAGTTTCATTTTTTTAAGTTCCAATTTACACTGTTGCCTTAAAATTTGAAAAATTTTACCTCTCAATGTCCTTGCAATCTATAATTTTTATATTTTTAAAATTATATAATAAATATTATAAAAATAAAAATAAAAAAAATTATTTATAATAAAATTTACAAAATTCCCATCTACATATTTTTGCATACATACTTCTGAAAGTATAACTTTAATTTGTAAATTTCTATGCTTTTTTCTTTTTCCTAAAATTAAGGACAAGCAAAAGTTTTTGGGTAGCCTCAACGATCACTGAGACAATGGCTAATTAAATATCTAGCGGTGCCATCAATTCCACGTCGCCGAAGAAACGGGCGTGACGGTCCCACTGAGCTTTAATGCACACATCGAAGGTAGAAATCACAAGAAGACGAGGCCAGACAGCCCCACAGAGAACTGTCAGAAGCGGTGACTGAAGCAAATTTCCAAAGGGCTTCTTTCGCTTCGCATTAATTCGTTCGTTCGTCATTGATTTCTTGGACCCCAAATTCATTGCCAACGAAGGAAAATCCTTAAAATCAGGGAAAACCTCAGAAATCTGAGGTTCTATTGTAATGCTATACGTTCGCCTTTGATTCTCCCTTGCTTGTGCCTCGTTTTCGGGTTGTAGAGATAACACACGCTTCCTTTGATCTCTCTGCCTATTTGACAGAGAAACGACCATTGCTGTTGTTGAACCACTTCTTCCAGGTACTATGTCCCATTGTTATCCTTTTTTTCGGTTTTAAAGTCGCTTTTGATTGATAGGTAGCTGGAAATGTGTTAGCTTTGATTTGTTCATGGGATGCAGTGTGATCAAATCATTGTAGTTGCATTTCCTGTCTTCGTTGTTGTTAAATTTTGTGAATGCGATTCTGTGTTGTAGTTTATTATTAATTGGATGAAAAAGTATTTGGATGTGATTCGCATTCAATAATGAAATTAGTACAATTTTTTTTTTCTTCATTTGGTCCTCTTTAGCACTGAATCAGAGAAGCTTAACGGTAGTAAGATTTTTAAGACGTAAAACTTAAAAGTAACGTGTAGTTCAAGCAGGGATGCGTAGCGTAAACGTTGTAAAGAGGCTCTAATGGCAACCAGAAGATCATAGTGATTGGCCTCGCCAAGAATGCTATCATTTTCCTTGGAAAGTAAAGGTTCCTGAGGGGACAAATGGGTGTTGGGACTTATCCAAATTACTTATATCATCATTTTGATTGTTAAGTTTGATGCTTGCAGAATTGGCACAAGTTATTTATATTTAGAAAAAGGTAAATTTATGGAGTACCCCATTCCATTTAGTATATTATACAAATCTGTTTTCCAGAGGAATTTGGAACTTGGGTGTGGATATTTGCCAAATGTTATATGTGCATTTTTATTTTTTTAATTTGCTTTTCCCCCGAAACATTTCATCCTCACCTGTGCTTTAATTAGTTCAATGTATGTGGACGTTGTTTTTGTCAAACAGTTCACATTTCTTTATTGACACAAACGAGTGGATGTGATGATTACACGTTCTATTCCATAATTGGTGCATTTAGGCATGCTTAGACCTTGGTACCACTGATATGATGGTCCAGCCTTTTATACACGCATATCTCTTGTATCATTAAGCACAAATTGATAGAATGTCACTGCCAATATTGACAAAAGGTCTGCTAAAATGAGGATGAAGGGATACATAGTAGCGTGGTACTCCAATTTCATTTGGTATCTCTAAACTGATGTTTTTCATTTTTCTCTCTGCATTAATCTCCTTATTTTAACTTTTTATCCTCATTTCTTTACTATAGTTTGTATTACCTTCTTGCAGTTCTGATCTGAGGTCCTCCGTTTCTCATGTTTTGATTCTGAGATACCCAACATATGGATTGCTGATAATTTAATTTTTACTCATAGAGGACTAGAGGAACAATTTGCAATGTCTGCTCTGAGCAATTCCGCTAATATATTTTGGCAAGAATGTCAAGTTGGAAAGCATCACAGGGAGAAGCTACTCAATCAAAAGGGATGTGTTGTATGGATTACGGGTCTAAGCGGATCTGGTTTGTATTGTTATTATGAATTGTGTATTGTTTATTTTGTTTAACAGTGGATGCAGATTATGTTGTTTTTGCATGGGAAGGCAATATATTATTCCTCATCTTAACCGTAATCCTTTTTAGTCTATCATTGAAAATATCTATGTTCTGGTAACATATGCTGTTATGTTTTCTATCAGTTCTGTCCAGTTGGCCATTGTATTTCGGGATTTCCCTTATTTTTGTACTAAAAAATCAGCTTGGTCGTTAAGAAACTATTGTCTATCAGATGGCATGCGTATTTAACAATTTGATGTGTCCCATTCATTGCTTTCCCAAATTCTTCAGGAAAAAGCACATTGGCATGTTCACTAAGCAGAGAACTGCACTCGAGGGGAAAGTTATCTTATGTCCTTGATGGAGACAACCTTCGTCATGGACTAAACAAGGATCTTGGTTTTAAACCCGAAGACCGCACTGAAAATATCCGAAGAACTGGTAAGATTGGTCCCAGTGAACAAGTTCTTTAACAAAATGGAGTTATAGTATGTTGAAAATAAGCTTGAATTATGAGCATGTTCTTTATTCACTAACATGTCAAGAGCAGTTGTTGAAGTGATATCAGTTGTCTAGACAAGCATGATAAATATAAAATTTTGTTAGTCATTATGATGGACCTCTTAATATCTATGTATATTTGTTATTAACTATGGCACAACTGAATTAGAAAGAGTTCTTATTTGATTTTTTGTGGCTGTTTGATGTACTGTTTGAATGTTGGAGTATGGCCATAGAAATTCTAATGGGTCGGATTTAATATAATTTGATTTTTCAGTATCACATGAGCATTGGAAATAGAGCATTATTCCTCATGTTAACAAGTAGCATATGACCAAACCAGCAAAAATTTGCTTGTTACAGGCAACTTAAGTTTGATCTTCGTACTTGATCCATATCAATATTTGCTTGCATAAATTTACTGATCAAGTAATGCAGTTTGTTTTGTGAAATGAAATTTAAAATATTAAATATATGGAGCTGACTGTTGTAGAATTGATGCGCAGTTAGAGTATATCAGATTCTGACAGTAGAGTTTTACAATAATGGAGTAAGAGAATATACTACCGGCTGTAATTTATAACTCGGCTAACTGTCTATTCTATAATGCTTATGCTATTGTTTCCCTCCCCGGTTTATCTGATGAGTAAACTATTTCAGGGGAAGTAGCAAAACTCTTTGCTGATGCTGGTCTAATATGTGTTGCCAGTCTGATATCTCCATATAGAAAAGATCGGGATGCTTGCCGTGCCATGTTGCCCAATGAAAGTTTTATTGAGGCAAGGACTTTGTCATTTGTTAATTCATTATTTTACATTCTAGCCATTTTGCATGATGTTTGAAAGCAGCTTTTTATTTTACTATCATGTACAGATCTTCATGAACATGCCTCTAGAATTGTGTGAGGCACGTGATCCAAAAGGCCTTTATAAGCTCGCGCGTGCTGGGAAGATCAAAGGTGTGTTTTTGCAGCGTATTTTTCATGTAGCTTTCTATATCTGCTCCCATCACCCAAATAAGGAAACATATGAAGGGGAAGAGTAAAAAAAAATAAAAAAGAAAGGAAGCCCTAAATAAAGTTGGTTCCAATTCTGTTAGAGCTTGAATGACACAAAATATGATCTAAATGGAAGAAATTTAGTTTTTGTTCTTTTAAATACAAGAGCAACACCAAGTTAGTTTACCCGCAGATATATATATATATATATATATATAAAATTTGGTGCTAGCAAATCCCATTAATTTTATAATGTAGCTCCTTTATGGCCACTTTGAACCAACTTTTAAATTGCAGGTTTTACTGGTATTGATGATCCTTACGAGCCACCCTTAAACTGTGAGGTATATATATATATATTCATGGTGCTATTACTTTTGAGAGTCACTCTTGATTGTTGAACTTGATTGGATTGTTTTTATATATTCGTGTGTTGACAATATTGTCAATTTTGCAGATAGAACTACAACAGGAGGAGGGGATTTGTCCAACACCCACCGCGATGGCAGGACAAGTAGTTTCTTACCTGGACAAGAAAGGATTTCTGGAATGTTAATTATTTTGGGACGTTTCAATATGTTGCTTGATCTTCTGTTATTTTTGCACTCTTAACTACACTTTCTTTAATTCTTACATAGAATCCCCATTATATTCTAGAGATAAAATGTGTTTTTTTTTCTTTTGCAATCATATTGTATTTTGTTCGCTGCCTTAAATAAAGAAGTACCAATTTTAGCTTAAACATGCATGCTTCCCCAAATTTCGTACTTCACTTTTCGCTGCTCTATATAAGAAGACGACATGGAAGCTCTGTGCAATGAAACTTATTGGCATGCACAGGTGAAACACTTTGAGAAGCTAGCGATAGCAGCTGAAAAATGACATATTTAAGGTGCTGGCAATATTGTTGTATGTAGCATCTTTATATAGACGTCTCTCTAGTCAAAGATAACGAGAAAATTGCTATTTTACTATCGTTGGAGGAAGAAAATTTTTTTACTTTAAAAAATAGGGACAAAACATAAGTTTGTTGGGGCTTTACTACTGTGCCAGTCTCGTATAAATGAGTTGCTTACAAATTTTTGTTTTACCGTCTTTTCTTCTGGTTAAGGTATAGTTTCTTCTAGAAGACAAAGTAAGTCTTTGTTACTTTGTTACTAGAAAGCAAATTTCAAACGATGTTTTTTTTTCTCAAATATGCTAATTACACATGTTTTGTTTATACCATGCTCACATGGATAAGAATATGATCACCATCTTTTCTGGGCATGACAAGACATTTACTTTCCCTTTGTTGAATGGAATATTGTAAAAGGAAATTGAAGATTTTTCACGGCCTCCCCAATGATAATGGTTAAGGTAGAGGGTCCTTTTGCACTTTACTAACCTCTTACGTGTCGCAACTAACACGGAGAAATGTGGGATTCATGGAATTTGGAGGCATCATTCAAGTTTCAGTGCCAATGGTTTGTGGCTATTTGGGTTCTATTGCATCCAATCTAAGCAAATGCTTATTCCCGCGGAGAGTGAAAATATTTCTGGTTTCCTGTCATATTGAGAATCATCTCTTGATTTTTAATATTTATTCTTTCATAATATCAAAATATCTAATTTCTCATATTAGAAGGGAATATATTCTTGAGTGCAAATTTGAAATATTTCCAGAGATTGCAACTATAAGCTAGTAAATCACTATCATAGAAGCTATATGGACAATTTAACGTTTTGCGGATAGGATCCGATCAAAAATCCAACTTGGTGTGGTGACACAAAAGGAGGAGAGTGTGAATTAGATTTTTTTTTTTTTTGACGTAACAACGGTGGTTTACCTCACATATCATTAGTAACTTAATATTTTAATTCGTATCTCTTATTCAGGGTAACCATAGTTGATTCTTAGGGCACCATTTGATTTGTAGAAATAGAATCAAATAAAGAGTAATAAAAATAATGATAATTATTATTATTTTTAATTTATTTGATTCATTTAAAGAATAAAATTATAATATTTATAATTTTATTTTTTATTTTTTAATTGGATGATAGTTAATAATAATAAATAGTGATTAATAATATAATTCTTATGAACGTGATATATGAAGAAATGTAATGGAGATATAAATACAGATATGGTATTTTAAAAAATTATGATTCATTAGGGAAAGGCTTAATTGATACCTCAAGGCCATGGATTACATTAATTAATATGTTTATTTTTTTGTTATAACAATTTTTATATAAGTTAAAATATATTATATAAGAAAGTTGATAAATAAATAATAAATATATTGGGAGGAAGAATTTTAAAGAGTGAAAGCAGATAGTAAATAAGAGTGAAGTTTTAAAAAGCGGAGGTAATTGATTAATAGAAGAGATAAATATAGAGAAAAATGAATTTATTTCTTATTAATTAATGACTTTAAACCTTCACGTTAATTGTGATTGCGTTTTTTTAAAGGAAAAACATTTATTGTGTCTTTGGAAGCGTTTTATTTGTCTTTCAAGGAACCCCGAAAGTTGAAATGCTTCCTGCTCCTTCCTCTGCAAGTTATGGTCTTCTTCCTCCAAAACTTCACCTCTACTTTAGACTGAAACTTCCTCTTACAGAATCTGACTTCAACTCTTTTCTACAATTGAAATATGGCGTCTTCCTTCTGCCTATAGCATTTATCTTCCATTACTGGAAAGAAAAGGTCTAAAAATGAAGGGTTGGCTCTGGATTTGCAAAATTTTGTGTTTTAGGGTTCAGGGTTCACTATGAAATATGTTGATAAAATTGATTTTAATTTCACTTTTTTTTTTTGCATTATTGTTTTTGGTTTTGGGACTAAAAATCCTGTATGCACACAATCAAATAAATAAAGTTGCCATCTTTGTGGTTCAACGGCAGTAATGAGAGTAACGTTAGACTGACACCTACTATCAACATTTTTCATATTTATAATCAAATTTTACCGTAAAATTCACTACTTTGTTAAAGATCTGTCATTTTTGTGTGAAAAAGACAAAGGAAATTTATTCAGAGCTCAAAGATAAAAATGCATATGCCCGTGTCAGTTAAAAAAATTATAAATAAAAGATTCTTAACATTATCTGCTTTTCTTAAATTTCGGAGGGATATTAGTAATATTACGTAGGAAAGATGCCTTTTTATTTATGTTGAGGGCACATGCAATGGATTTGGAATCCTTAATAAGTGAGCGGTCAAAAATCATCCGCAGGCCCAGAGGCAGAGGCAGAGGCAGAGGCAGTGCTTACTGTTTGAGTGTTTGGCCGTGCAAATAGCGTAGCACAGCACTGGAGTAGTGCAGTGCTGCTGCTGTGCTGCAACAGGCATGTGTGTGTAACCAATCAAGACGGCTCCCATTGCTATCAACCAACCCAAGTCTCTCTTTGATAATTGCATGAATTTCTTATTATTGATGCTTATTAATATTTTTTAATTTTAAAATAAATAAATCAAATAAAAAATATAAATATCAATGTAAAAAAGATAATTTAACTGTGAAAATATTTAATCTCTTGTAAGGTTGAATTTCCTATAAAATTATTCAATTTCCATTCCTCAATTTTTTTATCAGTATATATGTGTCAATTTAAAGAGATAAAAATAATATTTTATTTTAGGATTCAAAATTCTTAATTAAGGAATCATTTGATTTCTATAATAAGTAAAATTTTATAGAAAATTAAACTTTTCAAAAAATTATTTTTATGTAAATTTTTTAATAAATATTTAAAATTATATGATCGATAATAAAAATTGAAAATTTTTGTGAAAGATTTTCTTTTTACTTAAAAAGAGGATAAATAAACTTCTCATATACTGTATTAGAAGTATAACTTTCCAATGACTTTAATGAGAGCTCTACTTGGTTTTGACAATTAATAATTAAGGGCATAACATATTCATTTGTTATTTTTCAAGAAATTAAAAAAATTATATGTATTTATCTGTTAAATTCACTATCAATCTCTTTTGGTGGAGATCATATTCCAAATCGCCCTTAAATAGTACTATGCCAAACTGGAGTACAAATAGAAATTAAAACTAATTATTGTTGTTTTTGTGATATTAGAAATAACAACATATCCACGAATCAAGATATCGAAGAAGAGAAAATAGGAAAGACAACGTTGATTCTGAAAAAAAAAAAAATGATTTTATTCACAAACCAAAATTGTAAAAAGATGAGATGAAGGCCCAATGGAAATTTCCAATATATAGATTCACGGAGATCCACAATTCTATCGAGATTTGTTCAGTAAATTATTTAATTGTTTATAAAAAGTATTTAAGAACATATATATCCTTACAAACAAAATGACCCTTTGTATTATATTATTCTCCCACCTTATTTTCTCTTTATTTTATTTTCCGAAGGCCAAGAAAATATATGAAAAGAAAATAGGAAGATAACAAGTTAACAACCTCTACCTTCCCTAAACTCAAACCCAAAATCCAGCATTAGCACACCTCGTCAAATATTTAGAATGAAAAGGAAGTGAGAAATGAAGGGGGAAAAATTTAAAAGAAGCATAAAAGGTAAAGAAAATAATTTTCTTCATTCATTGGATCTTTTACTCGTTTACAAAAACCAAAAAACAAAAAAATAAAACCAGGGGGATACCTTCCCTCCTGATTTCAACATAAGATTAAAACTAAACCATCTTCTTCAATATATTTCCAAGGAAAAAGTTTTCCGCTCTTCTGGATCTGCATTCATAAGCAGGGGATCCATTTCAGCATTCATACATATCATTCGGAATCACTTTCCATGCTCCCCATGGCCTTCAACCCCCTAGGCCTCTGCATCAAAATGATACCTCACCTTATTAGCCCATAGAGAAATCCAAAAATATATGATGGAATTTTAGAGAGAGAAAGAAAAAGGATTCTGGAGAGAGAAGAGAAAAGAGATCCAACAAGAGCAAACCAACTAGGTACCTTCTTGTTACTTTTCTTCTCCCTGACTTCATATCTCTCTTGGCACATATCCGTCAACCACGCCCCAGGACTCACCAACTGTAACCCACCAAACCAAACACAACAAATCCACAAAAATCAGCTTAATTATCCTCAATTCACCAAATTAACCAGAAATTAAAATCAAAAGTTAAGATTTTTTTCCTTAAAAAAATGAAAAACTCACAAGTAAGCTTCTTTGAATGATTTTAGCTCTCTTCTTCGGTCTCTGAGGAAGTTTACAGCCCTTCATAGCCAAAAAGTCTTCCTCTTTCTCTTTGCTTGAGAGGGTGATATACAGTTTTGGCCAAACAACCGCTTTCTCTTCACCATGGCCATGATTATTCAAATCCCCTCCATTTTTATGGCTCTCGTCTGCAACCACTGATCCTCTCGTTGTGTAGTATCTGTCCTCTTTCTCCGGCGATGTCGATTTCCTATTATCTCCCGCCGCTGAACGAAGCGTAGCCCCATCCGAATTCCTGCGCCAGAAATTTTCCGTTAAAATCACAGCAAAAAAAAGGCAATTTTTATCTTGCTCTTGCGCAGAAATTCAGAAATCTGCCAAGAAATCAGCATTTACTGCTTTGGTATCGCTTATGAAAAGAAAAAAAAATTGCATTCAGCAATGGAGGTATAAGCTTATCGAGATAGGGTCACCAAATTTTGGATTTTTTTTACAAGATAACAGCATAAATCCCATAACCCAAGAAGTGGGATATAATAGTTTTCTCCTCTTCAGGTTTCTCGGATGCCAAACAGAGGAAAAGGGAAAAAATTTTCCCCTTTCACTGATTCAATGCCTCTGCTAAGGTTTCCCAGAAACCAAACTGAGGAAATAAGGAGATCCCTTCATGATTCTCACCTTGTGAGGCGATTTGGATGAAAATTGGAACTTCCTTTCTCGGGACCAGCGAACGCAGAGCGATCTAATGGAGATGTAAGTTTCCGTCTGATTCCACCGTTCAATCGGGCCGAAATCCGAGGGTCTTTGACCCTCACGCATCTGAGCCGCTTTCTGTTGCCCCACTGCAAGAAAAATTCCGGCTCCGAAGTTTTGCAGGCCCTCTGGTTTCTCTCTTCTGTCTCCATATCTGCCATGAGAAAGCACACAACAAATATCAATATTTCAGTAGTCCAGAGAAATTTCCACAATGAACTGAAGAGAAGGCCAGAAAATTTGTGAAATTCAGTACCAAAGTGAAAAACAAAACGGCAGTTTTGAAGATTTCCTCCGCACAATCCGACTACTCAGAACTGAAAAAAATGAAGGAAAACCCCCGATTCAGCTTCTGGAAGTGGCGGATTATCCAAAACCACGAAGGAATAACAAATTTGGCCTTTTTTGCAAAAACATTGAAAAGAATATCAGACAGAATGCCTCCAACCTCAAGATCTATGGCTGAAACATACAACCAAAAGAGAATCCTCGAAGAACTAGCCTGTAAAAAAATTGCAAACTCCGTGAGTCAGAGAAAAGGAAACAAAATCCATTGTCAGGAAAGCTACAAAAGAAGAACAAGAAGAAAAAAAAATCCTTACAATGATATAACTTGTGACCAAAGACCAACGCAAAGACAAGAAATTACAGATCTTCTCTGCTCTTAAATCACCAAACTTCCTTCTCTTAGCGAAAGCTTTTTCTTCGATTATCGCTCCGAATCACTCACTTTCTTCTCTATGCCTTCAGAAGTTGTTTCTATGCCTGCTCCCCTTTTTTCTTCAGTTTTCTCTCAGTCCGCGTTCTCTCAAGCTGTGTTGTTGTGAGGGATTTCCATAATTTTCTTTCCCCCTATATTTATCCTTCCCCTCTCGTGATGAAACGAACCGGAGATAACCATACCCGTAATTCCAAAATGGACGGTCCGATCCGTTCCTTGCTTGCTTTCGGGTTTGCGGGTCCATCATTCTTCTCTTCCCCACTCATTCCCAAAGTAATTGACAAAACAAAATGTGAATTTGTGTTTTTTTGTAGTGCTTTTCTTTTGGTCAGGGCTGACTTGCTCTGTTGATGGGTTGGGCTTTGGGCTTGGATTTACTAGATCAACTTCTAGAAGGGCTGTAGCAAATATGAATCATCTGTCGTTGGACCAAAAGCGCAGCCATAATGACTGTGGCCCATGTGCTGATAATGAAACAAACATGTGCAAGTTATGGGAAATTTAAGGCGTCGGTAATAAAAATAGAAAACTTGTAACAAAATATGTTTAAATAACTTTTGTCATTTTCATTTTTTTAATGGGGTCTTTATTTTTTAAAATTGAGAAAACAATAAAATATTTTTTTTTATATTTCAATTTCTGCATTATGATTTTTTTGAAATTATTTAAATTTATTATAATAAATTATAAAAATCATCATTGTTATTATTTATTTTTATCCATAGCATTCACCTCTATCACCACCACCATCTTTGTTGCTATCTTTAGAGCCACCATGACCATCTATCATCCTCATCATTGCCATAAATACCATCACCCATAACCATCTATTATCAACTATTGCTATTTAAATCATCAATATCATATATTAGTATTGTCTACTTCCTTCATTAATATTACCTTTTATTGCTATCAAAATCAATAATCCATCTCTACTCCCGTCTTGTAGGACCTCCTTCACTATTACTCATCCATTATTTGTTATTATTATCAATATCCACGTTCATTATTTTTTATCAAAATTATCATTCAGAATCATATTTATTTCTATCACCACTATTCAAACTATCATTATCAACCATAAATCATCTTATAATTATTATTTTAAGATGAAAATAAAAATTATATTTGAATAAATATCGATCACATTTAACAAAAATGAAAGGTAAAAAATAGAAAATATGTTTAGAAAATAAAAATAAAAATAAAAAATATTTTCCCAAACTAAATGCAAATCAATATTTTTCTCTTTTTTTTTAATGAAAAACTCCAAAGTCAATTGATTAATTCGTATATTACAAAGGCAAATCTTCCCAATTCCTCCTTCTTTAAGAAGAAAAAAGAAAACTATAAAATCGTGTTTGATTTAGATTTTACTTACGCCTTAAGAACATCTTTAAATCAACCTGGTATAGTTACATCAAGCACCATGTAATTACAAACAAATCTGGCAAATACAAAATATTCTATCGTGTACAACAAGTAAAAAGATATTTTTCCTATTTTTTTTTATTATTAGTAGATATATATATATATATATATATATATATAACATTGATAGCAAAAAATTCAAATCTACAATTTCTAGCATATTATCTGAACTTTCTTGTACATTAGACTATATCTAATAACTTGTTAAATAGTACCAAGCAGAAATGTTATGGAAAGTAAGAGTAGACATTATTAATAGGTATAAATTTCTTGCATTGGACCCAAATGAGTACACCTACAAATTCAAATGAAAAATATGAGCAGTGCTCAAATTACAACTATGACACGGTATAAACCCTGAACCCAAAATCTAAGGATTTGATAAGTAAGCGAATTCAAGGTCTTACACGAACAAAGTGAAAGTTATTCTAATCATTAGGCCATAGGCTAGCAAGTCCGGTGAGTTAAATATTTGAATAATTCATATTCATGTTATACACATATAATCTGTTTTTTCAAAAGTATTTTTATTTCTCATTTTAACATAACTTTGGGAAAATGTGCCTATATCAATATTTTAGTACTTTTCTTTTAATCGTATCCATGAAAATATAAAAAAAAAATGGATAAAAAATCCGTATTTTTAATAATAAATTGTTTCAATTTTAAACATTATATACTCATATAATTCAATTATCTACACATTTATTGATTATAAATTTTATACCAAATTTTTATCAAATTTTTTTTATTATATAAATACGTATTTTTAATGTAAAATTTCTAAACATATAAACAAACTACGGCAACTATTCCTCTTTTTTTTAAAAAAAAAAATTTAACTAAAGGAGACAAGGTTCTATAGTATCCCTCTGTCCCTTTTTACGTTTTTTTTAGTGGTGTTTGGTTTGTATAATCTTTTTTATATTTTTAAAAATATTTTAAAAGAATATGGAATTCCTAGAAAATTTAGAAAAATTTACTTATAAATGTTTTTAACCTAAAATTCTTTTGAGGTGATGTTTAATTTATAGAATATTTTTTACATTTTTCAAAAATATTAAATATTTATATTTAATTTAAAATTTAAAAAAAATTTATATGAAAATGTTTTTAATCCAATATTTCTCCCTAAATATTATCATAGAAGAGGTGAGAATTTTACATTCTCATGTCATGTGAATGCTTTAATAATACAAAAAATTATTTTGTCCAAATGTTTTATCACATCAACCTATCAACACATAAGATCATTGATCATCATCACTACCAACTATCATTGTTAACCGTCATCTATTACTATTTGTCGTCGTTAATTATTATCGTCATTTTCTATTATTATTGATCACTGTCTATTATTATTGATCAATCAACTTTTCAATATTGACTAATCAATTTTTAATAAATTTTTTTTTAGTAAAATAATAATATTTTTTAAAATATATAAATTAATTAAAGCATAATATTATAATATTTATAAAAAATTTTTAATTGAATCAAATATGGTAAAATAACACATTAGAAATCTTGAAATTCCTAAAAAAGTATGATTCCATGAATTAAACACTTTTTTAAAATAATAATCTAAATGTTAGGAGAAAAGTTTTGCATTTTATTGAGCTATCTTTTTGTTAAATTTCAATTAATGTTTGAATTGCTTGAGTATTCATTGGAGACAATAGAAACAAAATTAGAAAAAAATAGTAAATACTTTTTTTTCTTCTAAAACAATGTATTAAAAGGAAGGAAAACATTTCTCAGGGAGGGAGGGTATCTATTTCTTCCTTTTCTTCAAAGCACGAATTGCTAAGTATGTTTGGTTTTAGAACAAAGGAGCAAGAGCAAACTTGACTCAGCAGATCTGCATTATGCCGTTAACACATTATAACTGAGTGACTTGAGCTGCAAATAAATTCGGAAACCTTTCATAGAAAATGCTGGTTCTGATAGGTATCTTGCGCAGTCAAACCCAACATTCAAGTAAAGATTTAGTTTCTTTGAAGGGATGGATGTATCCTAGAGAATAAAATATTACATTATAATCATTAATAAGAAAACTAATGTTTCAAAATTTAATTAATAAATAATATTTGATAAAATTTATCATCAATGATTATAATATAATATTTTATTCTTTAAAATACATTTTCAATTATATCGTTTGTTACTCGTGGTTGTAAGCAAAAGAGGCATGTTTATGCTTTACCAAAATGTACCAATGCTATAAATTAACATATGTTTTGACATTAACATTAATCAGCAGTGTGTAGGTGAGCATGTTGAAATCAAGCATTTATGCTTTTGTTTGAAATCAATTTTTCGAAGTTGAATTTAATATATAAAATTAGTTTTTTCATTTATTAAATGACTTTTGGATAAAGAAAAAATTAGGATTGAAAAAGAAATCATAAAAGGTGATCTTTATCTTTAAAGCTGTTACTAAATATTGTTGGCGTGAGTTGTGATTTATGAGAGATTTTAGGAGTAAATTTTTTGGAATATAATCTTTAAATTAGTTAGTTATCTACATTTAAAATT